>CCAG010010361.1:0-36124 GCA_001077435.1 Glossina morsitans morsitans | reverse complement strand
ATGTATATATATATTTGTAATTTGAATTATAAGAAAGTCTTATGTTCCTGCCTTTTTAAGCTTAGGAGAGAGAGGTAGAATTCGTTAATCTAATTATAAAAAAAAAAAAGATAACGAAGTTTTTTCCTCCTAACAGAGGATGAAAATGAACAGCCAGCTGAGGGAGAAGAAGAAAAGGAATTTGTTAACTATCAAATCAGCAATGACGTGCACTTCACCAATAGCCGCATGGCATCGCTAGCCTGCATTAAACGTGGCACTGTAATAGAGGCCGACAAATCGATTCATTCCCAATTACGGTTAATTAATTTTTCGGATGGTTCACCTTATGAGACCTTGCATGCTTTTATTAGCAAATCTTTGGCGCCATATTTCAAATCTTATGTTAAGGAATCGGGCAGAGCAGACCGTGATGGCGATAAAATGGCTCCTTCGGTCGAGAAGAAATTAGCTGAATTGGAAATGGGTTTATTGCATTTGCAACAGAACATCGACATTCCGGAAATCACTTTAACTGCTCATCCTATCGTTAATGCCGTTATACGTAAGTGTGTCGATGAAAATCGCAAAGCTAAAGTGGCCGATTTCGGCGATAAAGTGGAGGATTCGTCTTTCTTGAATCAATTGCAAAACGGTGTAAATCGCTGGATTAAGGAAATTAAAAAGGTTACGAAACTGGATCGTGATCCGTCCTCGGGTACTGCTCTGCAAGTGCGTTTCAGTCACTATTAATTGCATTTTTTCGTATGTTTTGTTTAATGTTTTTTATTGAAATTCCAATTTTAGGAAATCTCTTTTTGGCTGAACAAGGAACGTGCTTTGTATCGCATACAGGAGAAACGAGAGTCCCCTGAGGTGGCTCTGACTTTGGATATCTTAAAACATGGCAAACGTTTTCATGCCACTGTTTCTTTTGATACCGACACTGGTCTTAAGCAAGCTTTAGCCATTGTTGCGGATTATAATCCCCTTATGAAAGATTTTCCAATTAACGATTTATTATCAGCTACGGAATTGGAAAAGATACGCCCAGCCGTTATACAAATTTTCTCTCATTTGCGTAAAGTGCGTAATACTAAGTACCCCATACAACGTTGTCTTAAACTTATCGAAGCTATCTCACGCGATTTATCACAACAACTGCTTAAAGTGTTGGGTACTCGACGGCTTATGCATATACCGTTCGATGAATTTGAACGTGTTATGAATCAATGCTTTGAGATTTTTAGCTCTTGGGATGACGAGTACGACAAATTGCAGGGTTTGCTACGTGACATTGTCAAGAAGAAACGCGACGAGCATATGAAAATGGTGTGGCGTGTTTCGCCAGCCCACAAAAAATTGCAAACTCGCATGGAGCATATGCGCAAATTTCGTCGCCAACATGAACAACTACGTACAGTTATATTGCGTGTATTGCGTCCTACCAAAAATCAGCAACAAACTGGCGAAAACAATGCTGGTGAGAATAAGCAACCGTACAGTTTAGAAGCAGCTGATGCCAACGCCATCGAAGAAGTTAATTTGGCTTACGAAAATGTCAAAGAAGTAGACTGCTTAGATATATCCAAAGAAGGTTCTGAAGCGTGGGAGGCGGCCGTTAAACGTTATGAAGAACGTATCGATCGTGTAGAAACACGTATAACGGCGCATTTACGTGATCAGTTGGGCACGGCTAAAAATGCTAATGAAATGTTTCGCATATTTTCACGTTTCAATGCATTGTTCGTGCGACCGCATATACGGGGAGCTATACGGGAATATCAGACTCAATTGATTCAACGAGTCAAAGACGATATTGAGGCATTGCATGAGAAATTTAAGGTAGTACATTAAATAAAGGAAAGGAAGAGAAACTTAACTGTTTTGAATATATTTTTATGCCTTCAGGTGCAATATCCACAATCCAAAAGCTGTCGTCTGTCTACAGTACGTGATCTGCCACCAGTGGCTGGCTCAATTATCTGGGCTCGGCAAATCGATAATCAGTTGACCATGTACTTAAAACGTGTCGAAGATGTTTTGGGGAAAGGATGGGAAACTCATATTGAAGGACAAAAACTCAAGGCCGACGGCGATAGTTTTCGTAATAAATTGAATATACAAGAGGTATTCCAGGAGTGGGCTCGTAAAGTCCAAGAACGAAACTTCGGCAGCTCTGGGCGCATTTTCACAATTGACCCTGTACGCTCACGTCATGGTCGCGGTAACGTTTTAAAATTGCGCGTTAACTTTTTACCCGAAATTATTACTCTTTCTAAGGAAGTGCGCAACATCAAAAACTTGGGATTCAGGTAAGTGACATAAAATCTGGTAAAAAAATTTCTACGTTTTGCGTCCTTTACGAAAAAATAGGGATGTACAAAATTTTTCTTCCGTCGATTTGTATTGTCTGTATTATAATATATACTTACTGATCAGGGTGAGATTTTTAGTCGATTATGGTCAATTGATTCGGAACACCAATAAAATGAGATAAAGAACTAAAATTTTTTACATGTATTCTTGGATAAGTCTTATCAACCGTACGGATGGACGTAATCCGCTCTGAGACATCGATTATTGTGTTTACATTTTTATGACAGTTTCGCCGAGAAGCTTCTTTTCTTCTTATATTCCTTATTAACATTACTGTTATTATTATTGTTGTCATTATTATCATTTTTATTTTTCTGTAGAGTACCTTTGACGATTGTGAATAAAGCTCATCAGGCTAATCAAATTTATCCTTATGCGATTTCTTTGATTGAAAGTGTACGTACCTACGAGCGGACATTGGAAAAGGTATACATTTATGTGATCAAAATTTTTTTAAATAGATCTTTCAATGCAATATCTGGAAGCGAACACAAAACACACGTATTATAAATTATTTCACACATTTGTTTTGCAAAATTTTTTTCACTTATTTATTATAAGTACTTATTTGAAAAGAAAAAAAATCCACACGCACACATATTCACTTCAAGGCAGTTTTTACTTCGTTTATCCTTTATTTGAGTATCTTTTTATTAATTGTTATACACCGCCCCTCTACACATTTATAAGACAACATTCTAAACGTACTTCTTCTTTTGTATCCCTATCATTATCCATCGAATATGACGTTTTACTTACATGCAGCTAAATAATAGGAGTTTAGCACAAAACTCTGTCTTCAAGGTAGCGTTTTTGTAAAAGCAAATTTGAAGTTTTCTTAAAATCAAATAATTATTTATAAGCAAACAAAGCATGCATTCTATAAAGCACTTAATCAATGGTAGTCGGTCATGAGTTTGTTTTTAGCTTTGCTTATTGCTTCCTAATCTTATTTTTTATGTTAATGTCAATAAATAAATTTTTTGATTTAGATTGAAGATCGGGCCAGTATTGTTCCTTTGGTGGCCGGTTTGCGAAAGGAGGTTCTAAATTTGGTATCCGAAGGTATCGGCCTGGTATGGGAATCCTATAAACTAGATCAATATGTGCTGCGTTTATCTGAGTGCGTTACCCAGTTTCAAGAAAAGGTGAGTTCAAGTTCAAAGATACTAAGCTAACGTATAAGTTTTTAAGCTTTAAATACTCACCGTTCAAGTTGTAACTAACATATGGGAAAAAATAGTATATTCACATACATACATTTACAGATATATATATGGTTTTAGGGGTGTAAGCCTCGCTCTTACTAGAGACACGTCCATACTTGTGTCTCTATCTGACACTCGACGATTAATCACCATCGGAGCGATAAATTTGCGCTCTCCCGTCGGACACCGTGGTGTTAAGCCTTCACGGCAGGAACCCATGTTAAATTTTTACAAACGTCCTTGCAATTGTAGTGCACAACAAAAATTGTACTTTAAGACAACAAAACTTTCTTATTTCTCACGGATTATTCTGGCTTTTCTAGAATTGGTGGATGTGAGAGCAAAAAACTGTAAAAGAGAGTAGGTTCATAAATTGACTGTAAACGTGTATACGTCTTGATGTAATGATGATTTAAAAAAAGAAAAGATTGCGACGTAAGCTGTTAAATTGCAACAACATAAAATGTCAAGAATGCTGTGGTCACGAAGACCACATATACTCAATTTGCGAAGTGTGGAATGTCGAATAGAAGTGGTAACAGTTAGCCAGACAAATAGGATATGATCAAAAGATTGTAAGACACCATATGTGCATAAAGGGTTGTTTACTAAGTTAATTTTGAGTAGATGATCATTAAGTCTCGTGTGATTGAACATCAGCCTGTTAATAAAACAAATAATGTCACGGCTGTCACGACGCGGTTGATAAACCAGGGGACTTTATTTATTTGTGGAAATAAAGAGTATAAATAACGACGATAAAGTGAATTATCACATCGCTGTTGTCAAGAAAGAACTGAATGCTTTTTGTCGATTGTCCTCAGACGTGCAGATTCAATTATATCTGCAGTGTTGTTGCCAGGAATGCCTATGTGACTGCACACCCAGAAAAAGTGAAAACTTGACGCTATAAAGTAATGATCTGATTTCTTAAATGTGTGGGGGTGAGTTTTACTTGTGAGAAATGATTCTAAACAGGATAAGCCAGATTTACTGTCCGGCACTACAAGGAATTTCTTTGAGGTTGAGTACTCGCTAAGCGAATGGCTTCTATGATCGCAAAAGGTTTAGCCAAAAATATAGTGCTATATGGGTGACTTGAGAAGTAATATATAAAACGAACAAAATATTGTAAACTTAAAGCTTTAGACATTTAAAGAATTGTAAAAAAATTGTATATTTCAATGCAGTCCGAGAAGTTTCCGCCTTCATATGCTAATAGAACTGAAATTTGAAGTCTATATATCAATTTATTCGTACTAGAAAAGACTTATGACGACGTTTTCCGAGTTGTTTTTGTCTACGGAAAAAGTTGAAAATCTTCCTGTGATTAAATTCTTTGTAAATGAGTCATTAATAGCAATGGTAACAATTCAAAGTTGTATACGATTATAGGGAGATTTGTAAGTTCGCGTTTCTTCTAGAAACAATTATTGGTCCGATAACGAGTGACAATAAGTTTCGCATTAGGTGGCCAATAAAAGCAATTAGTAAACCCATCTGAGTGAAATCGTAGGCGCCACAGGCGTTCACACTTACTTTTCTTGCATTTTTAAGGTTGAAGATCTTCTCGTAGTAGAAGAGCAACTCGATGTAGATGTGCGCTCATTGGAAACTTGTCCATATAGTGCTGCCACGTTTGTCGAGATCCTTTCAAAAATTCAACATGCTGTCGATGACTTGTCATTGCGTCAGTATTCGAATTTAAGCGTTTGGGTTTCACGACTTGATGAAGAGGTCGAAAAGAAATTGGCTTCACGTTTGCAAGCAGGCATACAAGCGTGGACCGAAGCTTTGACTGGCGATAAAAAGGAAGTTGATCTTTCTATGGATACCGATGCTCCGGCTCAACCTACCCATAAACTTGGCGGCGAACCGCAAATACAAAATGCCGTGCATGAAATACGAATCACTAATCAACAAATGTACTTATATCCCTCCATCGAGGAGGCACGTTTTCAAATTATGCAACAGTTGTTCGCATGGCAAGCCATCGTTACATCGCAAGTACGTTTACAAAGTTCCCGTTATCAAGTGGGCTTAGATAAACCAGTATCACAAACGTATCGTAATTTATTGACCAAACTGCCCGATGGTAAAGTGTTGGAAAACGCCTACGAGGCTATTGAGAGTAAAATAAGTGAGGTACGTAACTATGTCGATGAATGGTTGCGTTATCAAAGCTTATGGGACTTGCAAGCTGATACTTTGTACGGTCGCCTAGGGGAAGATGTTAATTTGTGGATTAAATGCTTAAATGATATCAAAAAATCTCGAACTACATTTGACACGTCGGATACCCGACGTGCTTACGGGCCAATCGTCATTGATTACGCGAAAGTGCAGGCTAAAGTTACTTTGAAATATGACTCTTGGCATAAAGAAGCTTTGGGCAAATTTGGCACTCTACTTGGCAATGAAATGACTACCTTTCACGCTAAGGTCTCCAAATCAAGAACTGATTTAGAAATGCAAAGCATTGGTAAATTTATATTTATTTATTCAGAGAGTAAAATTACTATCTTATGAATATTCCATAAATAGAGGCGGCCAGCACTACTGACGCTGTTAGCTTCATTACGTACGTTCAGTCCTTAAAGAAAGAAATGCTGGTTTGGGATAAACAGGTGGAGGTCTTCCGTGAAGCCCAACGTATTTTGGAACGACAACGCTTCCAGTTCCCCAACAATTGGTTACATGTTGATAACATCGAAGGAGAATGGTCGTGCCTTTAACGAGATCATTAAGCGTAAGGACACCGCTATACAAACGCAAGTGGCCAGTTTGCAGGCGAAAATTGTTGCTGAAGATAAAGCTGTAGAGACAAGGACCATCGATTTCTTAAATGATTGGGAGAAAAATAAGCCCACTGGTGGCAAAATACGACCGGATGATGCTTTACAACAATTACAAATCTTTGAAAGTAAATACACACGTCTCAAAGAGGAACGTGATAACGTGGCTAAGGCCAAAGAAGCGTTAGAATTGCAAGAGTCAGCCATTGCTAACAATAGTTCGGAGCGTATGAATGTGGCTTTAGAAGAGTTACAAGATTTGCGGGGAGTCTGGAGTGAATTATCCAAAGTTTGGTCACAAATCGATGAAACTCGGTAAGTGCTCGATATAGAACTAGCTCATTTAAAGGCTTATTATTCTTATTAATCATTTGCATGGTAGAGAAAAACCTTGGCTTTCGGTACAGCCACGAAAACTACGCCAACAATTGGAAGCTATGATGTCTCAACTTAAAGAACTACCTGCACGCTTACGTATGTACGAATCCTACGACTATGTGAAGAGATTAATACAAAGCTACATCAAGGTAAATATGTTAATTGTGGAATTGAAGTCTGATGCATTGAAAGAGCGTCACTGGAAACAATTAACAAAACAATTGCGTGTCAAATGGGTAATTTCTGACCTAAGTTTGGGTCAAGTTTGGGATGTAAATCTACAAAAAAATGAAAACATAGTGAAAGATATCATATTGGTGGCTCAAGGTGAGATGGCCTTAGAGGAGTTCCTTAAACAAGTGCGCGAATCTTGGCAAAGTTACGAATTAGATTTGATTAATTATCAAAATAAATGTCGTATTATACGTGGATGGGATGATCTGTTCAACAAAGTCAAAGAGCATATTAATTCAGTGGCAGCGATGAAACTATCGCCTTATTATAAAGTATTCGAAGAAGAAGCTTTGACTTGGGAGGAGAAATTGAATCGCATCAATGCATTATTCGACGTTTGGATTGATGTACAACGTCGTTGGGTCTATTTAGAAGGCATATTTTCAGGAAGTGCTGATATTAAGACTTTGCTACCACAAGAGACTTCACGGTTTCAGAGTATCAGCTCAGAGTTTTTAGGTTTGATGAAAAAGGTAGCGAAATCGCCAAAAGTAATGGATGTTTTAAATATACCGGCAGTGCAGCGTTCCTTAGAACGCTTGGCTGACCTTCTAGGCAAAATTCAGAAAGCTCTGGGCGAATATCTTGAACGTGAACGTACATCTTTTCCGCGATTTTATTTTGTGGGAGACGAAGATCTTTTGGAAATCATTGGCAATAGCAAAAATATTGCTCGCTTACAAAAGCATTTCAAGAAGATGTTCGCTGGAATTGCTGCGATACTGTTAAATGAGGAGAATAATGTTATTTTGGGTATATCGTCTAGAGAAGGAGAAGAGGTTAAATTTATAAATCCTGTTTCCACGGTCGAACATCCAAAAATTAATGAATGGTTGTCTTTGGTGGAGAAACAAATGCGTTTCACTTTGGCTTCTTTGTTGACTCAAGCCGTCCAGGATATCAAACAGTTCCGAGATGGCCAGATAGATCCACAGAAATATATGGAATGGTGTGATAAATATCAAGCCCAGATAGTTGTTTTAGCTGCACAAATTTTATGGTCTGAAGATGTAGAAAGCGCTTTGCAACAGGCATCAGAAAGTCACACTACAAAGCCTCTACAACGTGTTTTAGCTACTGTTGAATCCACTTTAAACGTTTTAGCAGATTCAGTGTTGCAAGAACAACCGCCATTGCGTAGAAAAAAATTGGAACATCTAGTAAATTTTAATGAATACCAAAAATTTTCTGAAATTTTAAATACAACGTTTTATTACAGATTAACGAGTTCGTGCATAAACGTACCGTCACTAGGCGCTTGATATCGAACGGCGTCACACATCCCAAATCTTTTCAATGGCTTTGTGAAATGCGATTTTACTTTGATCCACGTCAAACCGAGGTGTTACAACAATTGACCATACATATGGCTAACGCCCGTTTCTTTTACGGTTTCGAATATTTAGGTGTGCAAGATCGCCTTGTGCAAACTCCTCTGACTGATCGCTGCTATTTAACCATGACCCAAGCCCTGGAATCACGTTTAGGTGGCTCACCATTTGGTCCTGCTGGTACCGGTAAAACTGAATCAGTTAAAGCTCTTGGCAATCAGTTGGGTCGTTTCGTATTGGTCTTCAATTGCGATGAGACCTTCGACTTCCAAGCGATGGGTCGTATATTTGTCGGTCTCTGTCAAGTTGGAGCTTGGGGTTGTTTTGATGAATTCAATCGGCTTGAGGAACGCATGCTTTCGGCTTGTTCGCAGCAAATACAGACCATTCAAGAAGCTTTGAAGTATGAAATGGACAGCAATAAAGAGAGCATCACGGTGGAATTAGTAGGCAAACAGGTGCGAGTCTCGCCGGATATGGCGATATTCATAACCATGAATCCCGGTTATGCTGGCCGTTCAAATCTGCCCGACAACTTAAAAAACTTTTCCGCTCGCTTGCTATGACAAAACCAGACCGTCAGTTGATTGCGGAAGTTATGCTTTTCTCGCAAGGCTTCCGTTCTGCTGAAAAGCTAGCCTGCAAAATTGTACCATTCTTCAAATTGTGCGATGAACAGTTGTCTAATCAAAGTCATTACGATTTTGGCCTACGTGCACTTAAGTCTGTTTTAATTTCCGCAGGCAACGTTAAACGCGATCGCATACAGAAAATCAAAGAAACACTACGTCAACGTGGTGAAGAAAACATTGACGAGGCTTCGGTGGCTGAAAATCTACCTGAGCAAGAAATACTTATACAATCAGTTTGTGAGACCATGGTACCAAAATTGGTGGCCGAAGATATCCCCTTGTTATTCTCTTTGCTAAGCGATGTCTTCCCCAACGTGGGTTACACACGGGCCGAAATGAAAGGTTTGAAGGAAGAAATACGCAAAGTATGTGAAGAAGATTATCTAGTGTGCGGTGAGGGCGATGAACAGGGTGCTGCCTGGATGGAAAAGGTGAGAATTTTAAATCCGTAGGATATTGTAGCCATTAATATTCCCCCTTTCTTAACATTTGATTTAAATTTACTCCCACAAACGCATATATGCTTAAACCATAAAATCTCGCATTACGTAAACAAATATATATTTAATAACAGGGATTCGGTGAAACATGGGTCGAAAAAGTAAGAAATTATTTAGAAAGTATTACAGTCAATATTTTAAAAATAACAAGTTCGAATGTTCAATAATGCAAAAGGCGGTGAAGCAAGTCTACGTATCTACGAAAAATCCTATCTCAGTTTTTATAATTTTATTCATTAGGCCAGAATTACGTTTACTTTTTTTCCTTTCTTTGCGTAGTTTCGTGTCATTCGATTTTCCCGAAATTGTAATTATCTAGTTTGATTGAATCTTGCTTTCGCAGCATTTTTTCTTTGCTCCTCCCAAAGCAGTTCGAACTTGTTCGCATTCTATCTCCAATTGGAGGATTTTTTCAGTAATTGTGTTTGCTTTTCTTCAATTTGTTTTTCGGAAAGGTCTTACAACTCTATCAAATCTCTAAACTTAATCACGGCTTAATGATGGTGGGACCTTCGGGATCTGGTAAATCGACTGCATGGCGTACCCTCTTGAAAGCTTTAGAGCGTTTTGAGGGCACTGAAGGTGTAGCTCATGTCATCGATCCGAAAGCGATTTCCAAAGAAGCTTTGTACGGTGTTTTGGATCCGAATACGCGTGAATGGACTGACGGCTTGTTTACGCACGTCTTGCGTAAGATCATAGATAACGTACGCGGTGAAATTAATAAGCGGCAGTGGATTATATTCGACGGTGATGTTGATCCTGAATGGGTTGAGAATTTGAATTCTGTTTTGGATGATAATAAACTGTTAACTTTACCGAATGGTGAACGTTTATCGTTGCCACCTAATGTGCGTATCATGTTTGAAGTGCAGGATTTGAAGTTTGCCACTTTGGCTACTGTGTCTCGCTGTGGTATGGTTTGGTTCTCTGAGGATGTTCTCTCTACTGAGATGATATTTGAGAATTATTTATCACGTTTGCGTTCAATACCTTTGGAAGATGGAGATGATGATTTCTCCACTATTGCAGTTAAGTCTGTTAAAGATAAAGAAGATGAGATATCACCTTCACTACAAGTTCAAAGGGATATTGCTTTATATCTGCAACCATTCTTTTCGGCTGATGGTATAGTAGTACGCAGCTTGGAGTATGCCATGGAACAGGAACATATTATGGACTTTACACGCTTAAGAGCTTTAAGCTCCTTATTCTCCATGATAAATCAGGCTGCCAGGTAAGTCAGTGAAAAGAGATTATTCGATTTGTTGTAAAAACTTTCGGTTTATAGAAATATCTTAAATTACAATGCTCAACATCCCGACTTTCCTTGTTCGCCCGATCAATTGGAACAATATATACCTAAAGCTTTGATTTATTCCGTTTTATGGTCTTTTGCGGGTGATGCTAAGCTTAAAGTACGTATTGATTTGGGAGATTTTGTTCGCAGTGTCACCACCATTCCTCTACCTGGATCTGTGGGTGTCGCCATCATTGATTATGAGGTTAGCATGAATGGTGAATGGGTACCATGGTCAAATAAAGTACCAGTTATTGAGGTAGAAACCCATAAAGTAGCTTCCCCCGATATAGTGGTACCCACTTTGGACACAGTGCGTCATGAATCTCTGCTTTACACTTGGTTGGCTGAACATAAACCTTTAGGTAAAATTAGGAGTTAAACCGAACTTCGTTCATTTTGATAATTTTTCCTTTTCAGTACTTTGCGGCCCTCCTGGGTCTGGTAAAACTATGACATTGTTTTCGGCTTTACGTGCGTTGCCCGATATGGAAGTGGTCGGCTTAAATTTCTCATCCGCCACTACTCCGGAGCTGTTGTTGAAAACATTCGATCACTATTGCGAATATCGCAAGACACCCAATGGTGTTGTCCTATCTCCCGTGCAGATTGGTAAATGGTTAGTTTTATTCTGTGATGAAATCAACTTGCCTGATATGGACTCCTACGGTACGCAACGCGTCATTTCTTTCTTACGACAACTTGTCGAGCACAAGGGCTTCTACCGGGCCAGTGATCAGGCGTGGGTTTCTTTAGAACGCATACAATTTGTGGGCGCTTGCAATCCGCCTACCGATCCTGGTCGTAAGCCATTGTCCCATCGTTTCTTACGACACGTTCCTATTATCTATGTTGACTACCCCGGCGAAACTTCACTCAAACAGATTTACGGCACTTTCTCCCGTGCTATGTTGCGTTTAATGCCTTCGTTGCGCGGCTATGCTGAACCTTTGACTAATGCTATGGTAGAATTTTATCTGGCTTCGCAAGATCGTTTCACGCAAGATATGCAACCTCATTACGTTTACTCGCCACGCGAGATGACCCGTTGGGTGCGTGGTATTTGCGAAGCTATACGTCCTTTAGATTCCTTACTCGTTGAAGGATTAGTGCGCATTTGGGCCCATGAGGCTTTACGTTTGTTTCAAGACCGTTTGGTTGACGAAACTGAACGTCGCTGGACCAATGAAAATATCAATACAGTGGCGTTAAAACATTTCCCAGGAGTTAATCCGGACGAGGCTCTTGCACGTCCAATACTTTACAGCAATTGGTTATCCAAAGATTATATGCCGGTAAATCGAGAAGAATTACGAGATTATGTCCGGGCACGCCTAAAAGTCTTTTACGAAGAAGAGCTTGACGTTCCTTTAGTATTATTCGATGAAGTATTAGAACATGTTTTGCGTATTGATCGCATATTCCGTCAACCCCAGGGACATCTATTGCTTATCGGAGTGTCGGGTGCAGGGAAAACCACTTTATCACGTTTTGTCGCTTGGATGAATGGTTTATCCATATTTCAAATTAAGGTACACAATAAATATACAAGCGAAGATTTCGATGAGGATTTACGTTGTGTTTTGCGACGGTCGGGTTGTAAAGATGAAAAGATTGCATTTATTTTGGATGAATCAAATGTTTTGGATTCTGGATTTTTAGAACGCATGAATACACTTTTGGCTAATGGTGAAGTGCCCGGGCTCTTTGAAGGTGACGAATACACGACGCTAATGACTCAATGTAAAGAAGGTGCTCAACGTGAAGGCTTAATGTTAGATTCAAGTGATGAGTTGTATAAATGGTAAATAATTAATGCAAAATATTAGCAAAGTTGGTTATTATTCATGATTCCTTCAAGGTTTACACAACAAGTTATGCGTAATTTGCATGTAGTCTTTACAATGAATCCTTCAACTGACGGCTTGAAAGATCGGGCTGCCACTTCGCCAGCCCTTTTCAACCGTTGTGTGTTGAACTGGTTCGGTGATTGGTCCGACTCGGCGCTCTTCCAAGTGGGCAAAGAATTTACGGCACGTGTTGACTTGGAGAAACCATCTTGGTCATCGCCAGATTTCTTCCCTTCGGTTTGCCCGTTAGTACCGTCGCAGCCCAATCATCGAGATGCAGTGATCAATAGCTGTGTGTACGTCCATCAAACCTTGCATCAAGCCAATGCCCGCTTAGCTAAACGCGGTAGTCGTACAATGGCTGTAACACCGCGTCACTATCTCGATTTTATTCATCATTTTGTGAAACTATACAATGAGAAGCGTAGTGACTTGGAAGAGCAACAATTGCACTTAAATGTGGGTCTAAATAAAATAGCTGAAACCGTTGAACAAGTGGAGGAAATGCAGAAATCCCTCGCTGTTAAAAAGCAAGAGCTGCAGGCTAAAAATGAGGCAGCCAATGCCAAGTTGAAACAAATGTTCAAAGATCAACAAGAGGCCGAGATCAAGAAAATTCAATCACAAGAAATACAAATTAAACTAGCCGATCAAACGGTAAAGATTGAGGAGAAACGTAAATACGTTATGGCCGATTTGGCGCAGGTTGAACCGGCAGTCATTGAAGCACAACAGGGTAAGTCTTATCGGTTGGTTTTTTTCCGCCTTATATTTATTAGAGTTGTTTTGAAGTCGAAAATAGATATAGAATTAAAATGAAATGAAAGATAATACTTAAGTTAAACTTTTAAGTTTTTTCCATTTTCCTTAATAAAAATCTTGTCTAGCTGTTAGCTCGATTAAAAAGAAACAATTGGCTGAAATACGTACTATGACAAATCCACCACCAGCCGTTAAATTAGCTTTGGAATCGGTATGTGAGTTGTTAAATGAAAGCGCACCCGACTGGAAGACCATGCGTGGCATCATCGTTAGGGATACTTTTATATCATCTATAGTTAATTTTCAAACTGAAAATATCACGTATGGCCCGTTCAACCTTATATACATATAGTATAAAAACTATATTGTGACTTTTTCTTTTAACTATTTTTTATTTAACTTTTGTCCTCTAATCACTAAATTAAATTAAATTAAATTAAATTAAATTAAACATGCAACCATACTCACTTACAAAAGAAAAAGAAAAACGTTTAATCACAGATTTTAATTCTGTTTTTCTAACTTCATTTTGAAATTCATTTGCGCAATAATTGCCTAAGAAAGCCAAAAAAAAAAAAAACTATAATAATATATATTTAAAAAAAAAAAAGAAAAATTAATATATTATGTCTATGCTGAAGTTCGTAGCGAGAATGCGATATTTTTCAGACGTAGTCAATTGTAAAGCTGTATCCGCTTTCTCTCTATAGTCTAGTAGTCTATAGTAGACTTGATCGGCATCAATATTGATGATTAACTAATCAGAACGGGTGAGCAGCGTCATGGAGATGAAAAGTTTTGCAAGTTTTCAAACGGGCGTTATCTCCACTTTCGCTTACAGCACGGTTTTCATGCCTTGTTTACTTATCTTCCCGCTAACTTTGCACAAAACAATAAAACGCATCGAAAATATTGCAATGAAGACCTCAGGAATCTTAAAAAGTTTGTTAAAATGTCGTCCTGTAGGATTACTATCCGTGATTCGTGAGTTTGATACTTTATCGAGCGAAAAGGCAATTCCAATCTACATATCTCTTAGCTTCTTTAACGAATCATGTGTAGACGCAATATATAAATTTTTTTTTCGTTTTTTTTGTTTTAAATATTTTTTGTTTTTCTAATTCGTCTGACCACTAAACGATTAATCAATAATTAATTGACCATGTGATTATTAATGAGAGGAGACTTGTACATATATACATATATCTTAAATACATATAAATATACATATAAAAATATATGCAAATAATTATAGCCTGATAGTTATCATATATCTTTAATAAGCTACCACATTTATGCAAATGCCGCGCACACAACTTTTAATATTTTCCAAATTATTTTACTCTGTTCAATTTTTAAGTAATTTATCTTTTATACTTATTATATACTTACACGCTATATGCAGATCAATTAGGCAGGATATTTGTGCGATTGGATAACTGATTGATTGCAAACGTATAACGTTAACATTTCGTTAAGAACCGCTCAATAGCTGATAAGCGATCTCCTTTCGAATACTCAAACTATCAATAATTATTATTCACATTCACTACAAAACCAAAATTCAGTATTAACAATTGTTAAAACTCTCAATTCAATCTGGGCAAAAAAAAGAGATCGATAACTAATAGTTAATAGTGGTGGAAAAAAAGTGAAACGACGTGAAAATCGTAAGATGGCTTTAGGACCAACTTCTAATAGTTCATACGAGTTCACTTTAAGTGCATTTCTAATTGCATTTCATCATCTTCATAATATCAGACCTGATCTATGCGCTACCTTGCGCTACCTTGTGCTATATAGAATATGTAAGCCTAGCTTAATCTATCTATATATCCATCTATCTATATTTCAATTTTGCAGTCTTGAATTGAAAAGTGATATGAAAAATCCATATGATTGGGAATAAAATTATACCGTGCTACTGACAGAGCGCGAATTATCATTTTCTTATGCTAACAACATGTATGAGCCTGAACTCATGCTTTGCAGGAAGCAAATTGGAATGTGAAAGAACAATTTATGACGAATGCAAAGAGGGGCAATTCAAAAAAGGTTTTAAGTAAAGTACATATATAACGTTGATATGTCTCTCTTTCAGTCAGTTTAATTATTCAAATTTCAATTACTACCGATAGTAGTAATTAGTATTCGTCACGTCTGTCACTTTATGTCTCTACTGTTTAATTTGCCAAAGAAAAGATAACTGTGAACTTTCCTGGAACTTACCCGATCGACATAGCAATGTCCCCTTAGCCGAATATATGCCAACAAAAACTCGCGAACACTTTAAATTTACAATACTAGGTACAGTAATTGACATTGGGCAAAAATGTTAATCAGGATGATGTAAAAATGATTTCAATTAGATTAACCATTCAGAAAAGATCTCTCTTGTAGTGTTAATCGGATACAATTTTTTTTCAATAATTTTTGCAAAAGAAAAAGGGAAAAATTCAAGGGAAAATTTACAATGTTCTGGAAAATGAGAATTTTCCTTATGATGAATGTCTGTTTAATAAACTATATCTCTCTCCTGAATTCTGGTCACATTTCAATTCGTTTAAAGATCCGCCAAAATGCACTACGATTAGGAAAGGTCATAGGTAAGATATTCATTTCGTATAGTTCAGTTGAAGGCTGGTTTATCTTGTTTTATAAACAATTGAATTTGCTGGTGTGTGTCCCTGTGATGATTCTTCGATTGATTCGGCCATAAGACAAAAAGGAAAAAGGAAAGATATCTGTAAGATCCCAAAAAGGCAATTTAGAGGCAGAGAATACGTCCAAAACTACTTCCTTTGTATATTATAAATTTATAAATCGGTATATTCACTAAATTATTTGATATTAGTTAAATAACCGTACTTACTTAAATAATTAGTAAATAACTGTTAAAAAGATTAAAAAAAAAAAAACGAAATTTAATTAATATTGTATAAAGAAAAAAAACAAAGAAATCAAAGAAAAATAACAATTCTTAAAAATTTACTACTCTTTTACTTACTCTTTTTCACATACTCTCCTCACTCTCTATACCGTGAACCACTATACACCAAATACAATTATCACTACCATCACCACCAACTACCCATATCATACCAAAAATATATGATATAAAATCCAAACAAACAAATATAGCTGTAAAGTCAATACGCAAACAACAACTAGTTGAGGTGAGAACAATGGCTAATCCACCATCGGTAGTGAAATTGGCACTTGAATCGATCTGTTTACTGCTGGGTGAGAATGCGACCGATTGGAAATCGATTCGTGCCGTTATAATGCGTGAAAACTTTATTAATTCAATTGTATCTAACTTCAGTACCGAAATGATAACGTAAGCATGTGTTTTACAAACAAAAACAAACTTAAAAAAAAAAGCAAAAAAAAGAAAAGAGAAAAATTCCTCTGAAAACAATTTTTTTTTTTAAATTTTGTGTTCTTTTTGAGTTTTACTGTTATTGTTGTAGACTTGTTTGAGAGCACCTATTTTCGGGGCTCGCCTTCTTTAAGTTTTATTCAGTTTATTATTTGTTTTGTTTGTAGTTGTCTTTGTTTTTTTTTTTTTTTTTTTCTCTTTTTCACTTACATTTGGGTGCCTGCCTGTCTGTAATTATTCGATTATTAATTAATTAACCTTAAGTTATATGAATTATTAATAAAATCAAAATTTTGTATAGTATTTGTTTTTCGGTTTGAACTTCTCATAATTGGTTTTCTGTGGCTTTGGTTATGATACGCTTATGCTTTGATAACAATTCTCATTCTAATAGAAATTTGTTGCTTATCATCATTATTATTAATAATAATTATTATTATTATTATTTGTCCAAATTAAAGATTTTAATATACATATATATACATACATATATATCTTTTTTTATTCATATTTATGCTACACAAAAAATGCTGCAGCGATGATGTTCGTGAAAAGATGAAAAACAAATACATAAGTAATCCGGATTATAATTTTGAAAAAGTCAATCGAGCTTCATTGGCTTGCGGTCCTATGGTTAAATGGGCCATTGCTCAGGCAAGAATGAACAGGAAAAAGCTTATAACTTTTTAAGTTTTTAAATTTATTATTTTTTAATTTCTACGCGTAGATTGAATATGCGGACATGTTGAAACGTGTGGAACCGTTACGAGAGGAGTTACGATCTCTTGAGGAGCAGGCCGAAGTAAATAAGAAAAATGCCCAGGAAACGAAAGCTTTAGTGGAGCAATTAGAACAAAGTATTGCCGCTTATAAGGAAGAATATGCTCAGTTGATTTCTCAAGCTCAAGCAATTAAAACCGACCTAGAGAATGTTCAAGCTAAAGTTGATCGTTCAATTGCTTTACTTAAGAGCTTGAATATTGAGCGCGAACGTTGGGAATGCACCAGCGAAACTTTCAAATCGCAAATGTCAACAATTATTGGTGATGTTTTGTTGTCGGCTGCCTTTATCGCTTATGGCGGTTACTTTGATCAACATTATCGCACTAATTTATTTACAACTTGGTGCCAACATTTACAGGCGGCCAATATACAATATCGCCCTGATATTGCCCGGACGGAATACCTTTCTAACCCTGACGAACGTTTACGTTGGCAGGCTAATGCTTTGCCAACTGATGATTTATGTACCGAGAATGCCATCATGTTGAAACGTTTTAATCGATATCCATTGATTATAGACCCATCTGGCCAAGCGACCACATTTTTATTGAACGAGTATGCTGGCAAAAAGATAACTAAAACCAGTTTCTTGGACGATTCGTTCCGTAAAAACCTAGAATCTGCTTTACGTTTCGGTAACCCGCTTCTAGTGCAGGACGTTGAAAATTATGATCCAATTTTAAATCCAGTTCTGAATCGAGAACTTCGACGTACCGGAGGACGTGTTTTGATCACCTTAGGTGACCAGGATATTGACTTGTCACCATCTTTTGTCATATTTCTGTCTACACGTGATCCAACCGTCGAATTTCCTCCAGATATATGCTCCAGAGTCACATTTGTAAACTTTACAGTAACGCGTAGCTCATTACAATCGCAGTGCCTGAATCAAGTCCTGAAAGCTGAACGACCTGATATTGATGAGAAGCGTTCTGATTTGTTAAAATTACAAGGCGAATTTCGTTTACGGTTGCGGCAATTGGAAAAGAGTCTATTGCAGGCACTCAACGATGCTAAGGGTAAAATTTTGGACGATGATTCGGTTATAGCGACTCTGGAAACGCTTAAAAAGGAAGCCTTTGACATTAATCAAAAAGTGGATGAGACCGATAAGGTTATAGCTGAAATAGAAACTGTGTCTCAACAATATCTACCCCTGTCTGTGGCTTGTAGTAATATCTACTTTACTATGGATAGCCTAAATCAGGTGCACTTCTTGTATCAATATTCCCTCAAGATGTTTTTGGATATATTCTCTACTGTCTTGTATAATAATCCAAAATTAGTGGGTCGTACCGGCTATGCCGAAAGATTGGTTCTTATAACACGTGATCTGTTCCGTGTTTGTTATGAACGTGTGGCACGAGGCATGTTGCACGCCGATCGTTTAACATTTGCTTTACTTATGTGCAAAATCCACTTAAAGGGTACGTCAGAGCCTAATCTCGATACAGAATTTCATTTCTTCTTGCGTAGTCGTGAAGGTTTATTGGCCAATCTTGAACCTGTGGAAGGTTTGAGTCCTGAACAAATTGAAGGCGTTAATCGTTTAGCATCGCGCTTGCCCATATTCCGTAAATTAATAGATAAGTTGCGTTCGATGCCTGAGTTAGTGCCTTGGTTGCAGCAAAGCTCTCCTGAGCAATGCGTTCCTCAATTATGGGATGAAAATAGAGCTCTATCGCCCGTAGCTAGTTCGGTTCATCAGTTGCTATTGATTCAAGCTTTTCGTCCGGATCGAGTTATAGCTGCGGCCCATAACGTGGTTAATGCCGTTTTAGGTGAGGACTACATGCAGACTGCAGAGGATGAATTGGACTTTACAGCGGTAGTGGAAAAGCAATTGAACTGCAACACTCCTGCTTTGCTTTGTTCGGTCCCAGGATTTGATGCTTCTGGACGAGTTGACGACTTAGCCGCAGAGCTTAACAAGCAAATCTCTAGTATTGCTATTGGATCTGCGGAAGGTTTCAATCAAGCTGAAAGCGCTATAAATCTGGCTTGCAAAAGTGGTCGTTGGGTGCTGCTCAAGAATGTGCATTTGGCTCCACAGTGGCTAGTGCAGTTAGAAAAGAAGCTTCATTCATTGCAGCCCCATTCTGGTTTCCGTCTCTTCCTAACAATGGAAATTAATCCTAAAGTTCCTGTAAATTTATTGAGAGCCGGTCGTATATTCGTTTTTGAACCACCGCCAGGCATTCGGGCAAATTTATTGCGCACGTTCTCGACAGTTCCGGCTGCTCGCATGATGAAAACTCCTAGCGAGCGTGCACGATTATATTTCTTGTTGGCTTGGTTTCATGCTATTGTTCAAGAACGCTTGCGTTATGTACCTCTGGGGTGGGCGAAGAAATATGAATTTAACGAAAGTGATTTGCGTGTAGCTTGCGATACACTGGACACTTGGATTGATACCACTGCTATGGGACGCACTAATCTACCACCAGAGAAAGTGCCGTGGGATGCTTTGGTCACTTTACTTTCACAATCAATTTACGGCGGCAAGATTGATAACGATTTCGATCAGCGTCTTCTTACTTCGTTCTTAAAGAAGCTCTTCACTCCACGTAGTTTTGAAGGTGATTTTGCTTTAGTAGCTAATGTTGACGGAGTCTCAGGTGGTCAGCGGCACATTACCATGCCTGATGGCACCAGACGTGACCATTTTCTGAAATGGATAGAAAACCTGACAGACCGTCAGACACCTTCGTGGCTCGGTTTGCCAAATAACGCTGAAAAGGTTCTACTCACCACCAGAGGTACAGACCTTGTGAGCAAATTGCTTAAAATGCAGCAACTAGAAGATGATGATGAATTGGCCTACAGTGTAGAAGAATGTAATGAGCAGGCTGCCTCCCAACGCCAAGAAGATGGCCGTCCGTCTTGGATGAAAACTCTCCACAATTCGGCTACTGCTTGGTTAGAATTGTTGCCTAAAAATCTGGCAATATTGAAACGTACTGTCGAAAATATTAAAGATCCACTGTATCGCTACTTTGAACGCGAAGTTACCTCCGGTGCTAAACTGTTGCAGACGGTTATATCCGATTTGCAAGATGTTGTACTCATTTGTCAAGGTGAGAAGAAACAAACTAATCATCATCGTTCTATGCTTTCGGAATTAGTACGCGGCATCATACCAAAAGGATGGAAACGTTACACTGTGCCAGCTGGCTGTACTGTCATCCAGTGGATAACTGATTTCAGTAATCGCGTGCAACAATTACAAAAAGTTTCTCAACTAGTTTCACAGGCAGGAGCTAAAGAATTGCAAGGTTTCCCCGTATGGCTAGGTGGTCTTTTGAATCCAGAAGCCTACATAACTGCCACTCGCCAGTGTGTGGCTCAAGCCAATAGTTGGTCTTTGGAAGAGCTGGCGCTAGAAGTCATTATAACCGAATCGAGTATTAACAATGAGACTAAGGATAGCAGTTTCGGTGTCACGGGCCTCAAATTGCAAGGCGCGCAATGCAAAAATAATGAACTACTACTGGCATCGACCATAATGATGGATTTGCCTTTAACTGTATTGAAATGGATTAAGTAAGTTTCTTCAAAACGTTTTAAATGTTATATATATAATGATATATATGTATATATATATGAACTGATTTAAATCTTTTCAGACTCTCTTCTGAGCCACGCGTTAGCAAACTAACTTTGCCGGTTTATTTGAATTCTACGCGCACTGAATTGTTGTTCACCGTGGATTTAGCTGTCGCGGTCGGTCAAGATCCTCACAGTTTCTATGAACGTGGTGTAGCCGTTCTAACGTCAACCGCTTTAAATTAAAAACTTTTTAATCAAAATAAAAAAATAATAAATCAATAAATAAAAAGTAAAAAAAAATTGAAAGTATGTAACCAATAAAATTCAATTCGCTATTACTAGTCTAGTGCTTAAATCATCTAAAAATATGTATATTTTTCTTCGTGTCTTTACTTAAAATACAATATTCAATAAAAAAAGCACATGTGAATTAATGTTGAAAGAAAGAGAAAACACTTTAATTTTAAAATGCTTCGGAAGACGTTTATGAAATACATCGAGACTCTGCGGCTCCGTTTCCAGTTCGCGGTTTATCGTGCAAACTCGATATCGAACTTGCACTTCGGGTTGGCGGTACTTCATAGAGTATGAGTATTTGCTCGCTATTGAGTGAAAATGCCATATTTTAGCACGAAGGCAAAAATGCCATGGAGCTTCATGTTCAAAGCAAAGAAAATAAAGTAAATCAATGGAAAGATTACTTAACCTTGGAGACTGCAAGATGCTGGAGGAAATGATAAAATCAAAACAATCATTGTAGGGTATAAAATTTATTAAATTTTATTCTTTGTTAAAAACATTGGTTTTAAATAGAGTAAGTTTTTCTTTTGTTTATTATTTTGAATCTATTAAATATATATTATATATATATGTATATGTATATATATGTATACGTTATTGTGTGGGAGCTTAACCAGATTAACGCTTAAAATTGGTCATATGAAAGCTCAGTTGTGTTCTAGAGCAAGTTGTTTCAGGTTTGGCTCTCGTTCTCGTGACAAATCTCCTTTTGGACGAAATTCGAAATGGAAGAAAGGATTTATTTCATTATTGTGTTCACTGGTTCATCGCGGTATTTCCCCAGGCAAGATCGCTAATTATAGGATCTTTTTCCCCTTAAATTAAAGAATAACCTCTATTTTATTAAAACGCATTTTATTGATTTAACAGTAAGAAGTTCAAGGTTTTCAGTTCGAAGCTTATAGGAAGACTGGTTACAAAAATACTTTTCATTTTTGTTCTGCATGTTGATTGGATTTGAATTTAACTTTATTAAACATTGATTCATACTTCTCTTTAATGTCAAATTTGATATTTGATTTTTTTATTTAGATATTTTTCTTCCTCGTCCCAAGCCCAACTCAATACGGAAACAATCGAATACGACCAATCCAAAAAGGGATCGTGTTGTTTTTCTGTTTCGTATCGCATGTTGGCCCGATAATGAGAACCGTAGACCCAACTCGGATTGGTAGATCGCATAAATGTGAATAAATAACGCTAATGTGACTTCATTTTTAACACTAGTTAGTTTAAATCTCTCTCGAACTCTATTTTCGTATTTTTCTGAAAAGCTCTTACATGTTTTTAAAATATACTTTTATACCCATTAGAATATTAGAAAGTATTAAAATTGTTCTTCTTGTGCTAAAATGTTTGCAACACCTTGAAAGAACTTTCAGAATTCTTACATTTACATATTATTGATTAATATCAAATTCTGAATCGTTCTAGGCTAGGTTTGTCAGTCTGCCTGTCTATCTGTCTATTAACTACTGTGATAAACGTGACACGGGACACGCCCCCCGTATGATATAAATTGAGAATATCTAAGCTTTCTAGGTCTGTTTCCACAACACGCATAAACTACAAAAGACACTCGATAACCATTCTCACGTATGTATATTTTGCAAAAACGGCAACACTCAGTCACGCGTACTTAATATTATTGAGTATAGGAATCTTTTCTCTAGTCTTTTTTAAGGCGGTGGTAGTGGACACAAGAGATTCGGTCTCCTAAAATTCCCAGAAAAACTTCTAAATAAACAAAACAAGAGGAAATCCGAGGTGATCTGAGGAAATATTAGGAATATTTTTTTTTAAATAAAAAAAAAAAATAATTAAGTCTTAGAAATAGTATTGCAACATCTACTGAAGAGAAATTCCATATATATGTATGTATACAGAGTTATTCATTTCGTGGTTCGGATTTGGCAACCCTATTTCACTAATACATGTAAAACAAAGGATCACACGTAATCATGTATGAAAAATTATTCCTTGCTCTTTTGTTGTTCTCAGCTGCTTCGCAAAAATGGCTGAATATCAAAGCGAAAGTAAACGTGAAACCCACCAGAAGTTTCATTCAAACCAAGATATGCCTTGTGCAACGTTTGCCGTTTTACACTATGGATCGTTTAACAATCGCTGAACGCGTTAGCACAGTAAAAGCTTGCTACAAAATGCTACGTGCACTCACATATCGTGTAGTTGACAAGAAGCTGATAAACGGTTTTGTTTGTTTCGTCTAAGACTTTCCCCATCATTCGTGTCGAATGAAGAAGTAGACGAAAGTAGCAAGCTTTTGTTTACATATATTTGTGGCTGTTGATGCCTGATTTACCCTTTTCGGTGAAATAAACAAACCACAAAAAAAAAGGGAAAGGAAGAACGAAAATTGCGTAAACGCTTGACATTTGCGGTGTAACAAGCGGTGATTTATAAATTTTATAAAGATTTGCACAAAATTAAAATTGCAATCTATGAAAAATGTACCAAAGTAGTAATCAAGCCTACTATGAAAGCTGTATGGAAACTGACACCAGCAGCAGCAAGTACAAATAGGCCGCTCCTGCACTATGGACCATTATATTAACGAATTACAAATATTAGGCAAAATATGTTATGTACGAAGAGATTACAAAGAAAAATAAGTGATTAAGTCGAAAGAGTTTAATCACTGTCAACAAAGTGAAGAGCCGGTCTTGCGTGTTTTCATATTATAAAATATAACTAAATTAAGCTAGCTGAGTAGGCGAACAAATATGTAAGTACTTTTTAATTTGTTTCTGTCCAACGGTTGCGGTTGCAGGTTAGCTTCCAAAGAAAAAGTACGTAAACTGCTGTCTATTCGGGGACCATCTCGAAATAGCGCATTGCTGCATGACAGAACTCGCAGTGTGTGCCCTCTGTTCGTGTAAAAGAGTAACTCTTGCAAAGAAGGGAGAAAAGTACTATCTATGCCTTTACCGGCTGGGCACGGACTACAACTGCGAAAAAACAAACTCTACCGCATTTGAGATTAAAGCCAGCGGCCACTCATGTGGATAGTAAGTAAAGTGTGGAATGAGCTGAGTTATCTGAGGACAACATCGCAGGTGCACCTGGCAAAATCAAGACTAAAAAACCAAGGCGCCATCTGGCACACGCGATTAAAAATACTTCTAAGCGGAGCTCCTACAATTAATAATGGTGCACACTCAATTGTTGTCGTCATTTAATTCGGTGGTACTAGGGCACCAGAGGGAAAAAGGTTTCCTTTTTTGCTAGATTGCACGTGATTTCGAAGATAATGACGAAGAATTGAATTAAAACCATTATGCTTCTACTCTAATTTAGTTTAGAAGGAGATTAAATTGATTTCAATCTAATTTTTCATTTCCTTATGTTTACACACTTTCAACTTCGAATTTCATATCTTCCTTCTCTCATTTATGTATTATTTATATCTTTGATGTGTACATATATTTATTTATATCATGAAATGTATTAATAAAATGATCTGACAAATAAAAATGTAAACTGGAGACTTTGAAGCTGTTTTCAGGTAACGTAAGGAGATTGGAAGCGCGACGCAGAGACGTTCTCCATCTTACAACGACTCTCGCGTTTTTGTTTTTTTCCACCACAGCTTTTCTTTCTTATAAATGCAACGCTGAATTACCATAAAACGTGAGTTATTTAGCTTTCGTTTACTTTACAGATATAAGAGAGTGTATTTAACAGTTTAACAGCTGTTGGGCGCATGTCAATCAAAAAAACATGAAAGTCATAAAAACAATGCTGAATGTTGTTTCATACTCTATCCATTAGATGGCGCGTAAAACACTTGCGTCGATCTTACCGCACATTATGGTGTCTTTCGCATTCTGCTTTGCAGCTCAGCCTTTACCAACTTCACCTAGCACGAGAACTGAACCCGGTTGACCATACAATGTGTAGAAGACACGTTGATTGGTTGCTCAAGCAATAGGTTTTGCTTGACGATGTTTCGCGTCAAATTTTCTTCAACCCTGAAGGTAATTTTTCATTTGGTGGATATGTCAGCAGGAAACTATCAAAAAGTTGTTGTCTTCTCAAGAAGTGACTGCATAGGGAAGCATTTGCTCTTTAGGAATAATGGCTCAGTACCTTTTGGAAAATGACGAGGCTTTGACAGGAACCGTCAATCTTGAACGCCACATTAATATGGTTATACATTTTTTATTTTAAATTCAATATATGTGGTTTCAACAGGACGGTGGCACAAGCCACAGAACATGCTCCGTTTTAGCATTGTTGCGGGAGAAATTCTCCAAATGTGTAGCTTCATGTGAGCCACCACGATTGTACGATTTCTCACGGCTGGACTATTTTTTTGGAGTTGCGCGAAGGATCGAGTTTATGCGAACAATACTAGGCGTCTTGACGCTTTAAAAACGAACAGACAAGTCATCCAAAATTACCGCGAAAGGATCCAGTAAGACGTCATACGGGGACATTTGAATGATGCGGCCCTCCACTATTGATGGCAAGGTTCAAACAATATATTGAAAACAAATTTAATTCAAATTCCAATGAGAAATGTGTTCCATTTACGTTTACTTTCTGAACCATAAAATGGATAACACAGAATGAATGATCAGTGTAAGGTTCTAAATGGATTTAACCGGGCCCTTCCGTTGTTTTGATTTTTTGTATTGTTGGGAAGTGTACGGTTGCAAAAATTGATATGAAAATATAGTTGATGATCACAGATGATGCTTAGAACTAAAAGAATAAAAGATAACAAGTAAGAATGGTATATTTGGGCAAGACCGTCCGCTAGATCCTCTACACGACATGGCTTAGTACAGTCATTCAGCTATTTTCTTAACAATGCATCAAAAATGATACAATATTTTTAAGTAAATCTATTTTCAGAACCGTTCGTCCTTGAGCCAAAATACGTTCGTCTATCAAATTTAATCAAAATACCTCGAATATTGCAACCTGTATGTTGAACACAAGAATACATGGACAGACATTAGGCGGACGGGCGAGTGCACAAGCGATCTGTGTAATAAAAGCTTAGATTGTTTGGAAGTAGAAAGTTCAACATATTAGAGATAGAGAATAATTTCTTGCAATCAAAGGGTTCTCAAGCCGAAGAAAAGAAGCAGCGCACGGATTTTTCCCATTATAACGTTGATAAGTGTTTTGATACGTTCTAAACTCAATTATTTTGGAAGTGTGTTGTTCTTTAATTGTTTTGTATTAGTTTTCCAACAAAACATTCTGTGTTAATTTTTTTATATATTCTTGGATAATGGCTTCTAGGGGAAATTTCTATAACAAAAAAGGTTTTTGTTTTTGTTCTTAATCTATTCAAGTACAAAACCTCATATAGAGCGCGCACCAAGAAGGGGTTCTATGGTGTAATGGTTAGCACTCTGGACTTTGAATCCAGCGATCCGAGTTCAAATCTCGGTAGAACCTTGCGATCGGTCGTCCATTGTTTCCGCTCTTTTTTTTTTATACCTATTTTTTAAAAAGGTACTAAGGAGATATTATAGCAAGAAAAGAAAAAATAGTCAAAGCTTTTTGTCCCTCAATGGAAACTATAAAATAATATAGTAAGGACGTTTAAATAAATGAAAAGAAACTATATAAAGTTAGAAACATGATTAGAATAATTTAAGGAACAGAAATAATTTATTTTGTATACGATGTCTTTTCGCTATTCTTATCTCAATGAGTTTCATCTCGAAGAGATTGGCGTGGTTAGTCATTTTGGCAAGAGGTTTGCAGAAATGCTTTGAATTCGATTTTTAACAAATGGAAAATCCAGATCATCGTGGATAATTTTATTGCCGGCGAACCATAGGACATTATGAATAAGACGGAGAGATATTTTTGAAATATTTCAATATTAGAGATACTTACTGGCCGTTTCCTCCAATTTTATGCCATAGGTCCAAATAAGTTAAAGGATACGCATTTATTTTTTTGCATTAAGATTGACAAATAAGCCTATTGGCTTATTTTTTAAAGGGAAAACGAAAGAATATTTTGTTCTAGCGACATTTAGGAGACGCCAGTGATTTCTAATACCTAGTCAATAGGGGTCGGGTCATTTGTACGCCCAAACACATGAATTGTTTATTTTGATTATGTAGAATATACATTTGCTACATGTTTCAGTTTTATTAAAATAATTTTCTTTTGATTGTAGTGTTTGTTTACTCTAAGGAACTTTAGAAGTAATATAGAAATAATTCTCTTAATTAAGAGCAAAGTATGCTTGTGAATTTTCACATGCGCAGTGATGGAATGATATCTTCAAGTACAAAGGCAATGATAAGTATGTACAGGGGTTCCATGGTGTAATGGTTAGCACTCTGGACTCTGAATCCAGCGATCCGAGTTCAAATCTCGGTGGAACCTTTTTGTGAGTGCTGACAAGAGCTATTTTTTACGTATTTACAAGCCATCCAAAAGGATAGGTAAGCTAGCTAGCCAGCATGATGAGAATCTTCTCAAACCTTATATATAGGCTGCGAAAGGTGCGGGTAGAACGAAGTGCCATTGGTGTAGTACTGCATCTGGTTGTGTTACATTTTTCTTCAGCTTTGATTTTTATATAATTTTCGTTTTGTTCATTGTTTTGCTTTAGTTGTTTGCTTGCTTTTCGCTTTTTTTTTTGTTGTTATTGCTCTTTATTTATTTAATTTTATTTTTTATTTAAGTATGTTTGTTATGTTTTTTATTATTATGTTAGTAACGTTGCACAAAAATTAATTTTTATGCAACACAAGAAAAGAAGCACTAGCACCCTTGGCTCGGGTAAGAATTTATGAATTGTGAAATGTTATGAAATGGCGGGACTCGAACGTTGCAAATTTTGCCAAATAAAAATATTTTTTTTGTTTTGCTTTTGCTTAACAGGTATTTTGAACTTTTCGTTATCTGAAAAAAATGTTTCCTTCAAATTTCGTGTTTCTTCCGAAAGAGGCTATCTACGTGTTATCAGTACCTGCTAGGAATGCAGAGCTAATTGCTTTGTCCGGTGACTTTTAATTTTTCTAACACATAAGCGGATGCCTTTGGATACTACTTATGTTCATTTAAAAGCATTTCCAAACATAGATATATGCTATTGGAGCTTCATCAAGGCGACCTTGGAGGTGATATGAAGTCCAACAATTAGTGGCTTCTTTTACTTTAAACTCCTAACACATTTTTTTATTACCTCTTCATCAGAATTGCAGCTGTTGGCCCACTTGCTGTATAGGTTTTTGACGAGCAAAAAGCTGCAGTCCTGCAGTATTCATTGTCTTGACACAATAAGGTGTTTTTCGCCTTTTATGTAAATAAGTATCATATAATATCCCTAAGGAGAAGCCACGCTACCACATTATTTGATAAGAAAAAGTAAATAAATCGATGTAAATGTAAACACATTTACGCTTAAATGAATTATGTAATCAGTCGGTATCTGAAAGTCAGCATGTAACAATAATTAAGACAATTCCGCATCTCGGCACAAAGGTGTGGACCAAGAAAGCCTCTTGTTCCGAGCCAGTTTGCCAGCAATCAAAAAGCGCAACAAAATATATATATATATATGTATATGGCATATATGATTATTGTCACTAGATAAAGTTGGCAAGAAATCGTTTATTAAGTCGAGATATAGAAACGCCAGACGGTAAAGCCTTTTCCGAATTTTCGAAAAAAGATATTAGAAGTGTTGATGTTCGTATGTGTCCAAAGATAGCAGCCAAGGATGTTTAACATAACCGTGTGAGAAGACGTCCATATATAGGGCCTCCAAGTTCTGAGCAACTTTTTGGCAGTCACCAACAATTTTTTTGCCAGCCAAAACGTATACGACTTGAACGATCATCAAGAAGTTTCGTCATATTTTTGATGAAAATTAGTTTGGCCGAAAAAAAAGCCAGAGTAAAAATATTCGCAAACGCCTAATATGTAGAGGGAAACGTGAAAAAATTGATAGGGTGTTGAATTATTTCGCTTACTTGGCCGAAATCAGTAAGAAACCTTAAGCAAATCATTAGATGGATTGTTTGTTTGGCCGATAACTTTTTTAGCGACTATCACGAACTACAGTTTGTATTGATCGGGAAACTAAACTTGCTAAAATTGCTTTTGTGACTTTAGACGATAAGTTGGAAAAGATAAAGAATGAACAGCAATTTGTGGGAATGGCAGATTATTGACCACAGATACTATACAGCAACAAAAAACCAACGTTTTATTCCTTTTGATAAACAGAGGTGTTCTCAGTTTACGTAATTGTACTGTAGGCGTGTCATTCGATCGATTTGACCCATTTTCAATATTAACCTGCAAACAAGAACTGTCACTGTTTCTGCTAAATTTGAAGTCGATAGCTTCATTTTTGTACAACAGACATTACAAAGTCGGACAGACAGCCAGAGGGACAGTTGGACATGTTTAAATTGATTCCGAATTTGATGCTGATCAAGAATATATATACTTTGTAAGGTCTCTGGAGCTTTCTTTTGGGCGCTGCAAACGTTTTGATAAAATGAATGCGCGCTTCATCCTTCCGTGATGAGTATAAAAAGAAGGTGAAACAGAGGTTTGCTATTCCGCAACAGATCAAAATTTTTCTGCAAACATTCTTACAATTGGAGAGCGGTTATCGAATATTCCATCTAAGAAGATCTCGTTATGTATTTACTTACATTTTTACTTAAACACAATTTTGTTTATTTTTTTTCAAATTTTTTTTTATTTTAATTCTTAACCTTTATTCTTTTATTTAATTTAATTTAATTTATTTATTGATTTGTTTTCATTTTAATATTTATATTTCTTATAAGTTTTGGTTTTGCTTTTTCATACAATGGCTTCACATTGGTTTCATTATTAGATTAAATTTTTTGAGCAAATTTCTTTATTTTATATCATTTTTTTTTGTTTTTTTTTTTTTTTATTCGGTCTGGGTATAATATTTTTCTGTTTTCTTTTTTATTGCTAATTGTAGATGTAACTTAAAAATGTTATTTTTAGTTTTTGTTTATATGGTTTTACTTTACTAATCAACATAATTTATTTATTTATTTTTTTAATTTATTGTATATTTTGTTTTGTGTGTTTGGTTTCTTTTTCTTTTTTTTTTTTTTAATATTATTATTGCATTTTTTCTATTATTTATGAGTTTTTTTTTTTTTTTTCTTTGACTAAGACATGTTTGCGGGAGTTTAAAAAATATGAATAAAAGTTTTTTAAAATTATTTACAAAATAAGTGAAAAAACAAAAAAAGAAAAAATGATCAATAGATAAGAGAATCTATCTAAGGTGGAGCACTTTGTTCGCCTTATTTATTTTCGTCTTTTATTTATTTTTCATAAAATCGGAAAAGTGGCGAAAAGTGGTAAAAATGATATAATCCTTGGCAGTTGGATTACCTTGAGTTTTTGAAGATATTGGTAGAAAAAAAAAAAAAAATAGATTCCATGATGTGCATCTTCTTATACAAAGGAACTGTCCCCATAGCCGCGGGTGTGTGTGCGTGTCTCTCCGAGTTTAACATTAGATTATCTTCTTCTGTATTAGGGTTATTTGGCAGCTTATTGGTCCTTCAAAGGCCAATTTGGAGATAGCTTGTGAAAACCCATACATTTTGTTATCCGGGCGAAATACAAACGAAATCAGACGGAATAATTTTTGGGATCGTTTAAAAAAGTCTTTGATTAACCGGTCTTTCGCTGGTTAAGTTAAGAAGTAGTTTTTTATTGGAGTCTGACATTGAATGCATGGATGTAGCAATTTCAAAAAGTCCGTGCAATTGTTCCTTTTTTTTTCAGGTTACTTAACCTGAACCTATGTTAGTCGTGAATGTATGATAACTTGTTAAGAAATTGGAAATCTTAAGACATTCGATAAGATTTTTTCATTCTCAGAGTTGATTGAAACGAAAGATCTCTGTACAGTTTAGCCATAACTTATGCGATTACATAAAAGGTTAAAGGTCGTAACCTTAATACAATCATTTCAGTTTAATTGTTAACTTTTTTTCTAACTTCAACCGTAACTGTATCTTCTTTAGGTCTTAAGTACTTTAATGTAACCTATAGCTTGAAGTATTTTTGAAAATATTTCTTAAGCTATATGAGCCTTTTCCTCTAAAGCAGAAATGTTATGTTGTGACCAGATTTAGATTGCTTCGAAGGCTTTCAGTCGTGGAGGTTATGAACGCTTACATTGATCTCAATTCGTTTTCGTTTGATTTTTATATCCATCACCGAACGATGAGGGTTATATTCATTTTGCCAAAACGTTTACAACGCCCAGAGGGATGCTTCTTGATCAGCATATCGAATTCTGCATCGATTTAAGCATATCCGTCTGTCCGCCCGTCGAACGTCTGTTGTAAACTTTCTCCTGGCCGCAAAAATGAACCAATCAACTTAAAATTAGTGGAAGTCCTTTCACGAAGATTGGTATTGAAAATGGGCCAAATCGGTGGAAGAACCCACCCAGAGTAGTACGTAAAGGCAAGACACCTCCGTTTCTCAAAAGGGAAAAAAATGTGTTTTGGCTCATTATTCCTAAACTACAGTAGACAAATCTATAAAAATTTGAACGAAATTTGAAATTTTTAATATCTTATGGGCAACACTGTAGTTTGTGCTTTACAAAAATGGAAAAAATTGACCACGCCTGCTCAATTTATGTCATAATTTTATTTTTTTTTTTTTTTAAATTTGACCATGTCTGTCCGTCAATCTGTCCATCTATTCGTCTGCGCAGCTGTATAGTATTTACGGTAAACAATCCACCGTTCGTACAAATGAAGGGATTGCTTACAAATTAGCAAAGGAATTTAAAAATGACCCAAACTTTTCAAAGAACATGCCTAAAACGCTCACACGCCTATATAATAAAAACTGTGAACACCTTTATTTTGCATGTTTTTTGCTTGTTATTCATAAACTACAGCAAATATCATATAAATTTCCACTTTCAATATATTTCCACGCCCACTATTATAGAGAAGGAAAATTTAGTTATTTTCCTTTTCCTTAGGATAGCGATGGTGGGTATAGCAGTTTCGGGCAATGTAAGCTTCTGTTTTGCTGACATTAAGACCAAAAAAGGAAAATTAACTTCTCATCGATCGATATTGTCGGAGAAACGGAGCATTTCAGATACTTCAAATTATGGGTTCATCATATTTAAAAGTTTTTGAAACTAAAATCGTAGTACCTTTAAAGGAGTGATCTGCAAAAGAAACATTCATTTTAAGCTGAACTAACTTAAGCGTGTAATGTAAACTTATTTGATGATGGATCGATCACATGGCCATATTTAGGAAAGTTCCTTGGCGCCTTAAAGCGCCATCTTTGATTTCAAACGTAATTTGTGGTGAAGGTATGGCTGTTCAAGTCGCTGGCACGCAGTGTATTTTTATTAGAAGCTCATTCGCAAAGATTGTAAGTTTCGCATGGACATACAGGATGCTTCAAGAAATACAGGGCAGTACATATACAACCGAATCGAGTTATTGATTGACTATTGACTTTCATATGGTAACTATGAGATAAGTTCGCAAATGTTTGATTGAATTTCCTCATTTCTCGAAACCCCTACATATGTCTTCTTTCACGATGCTCACTTAGAAAGACAATATCAATGTAAGAAAGTAGCTAAATTGGCTGGGGAAAGGGGGGCATAGCCAGTTAAATTACTAGGGAAAGACTGTTTACAAATAAATGGACATAAGGTGCCCAAACCTGTCGATCGCCAAAAATCAATACTTCATGTGAGTACATTTCTATAGGCCAATCTGTGCAGTGATATTCTCAGTTAGCCCGTTCATGGATTTTATGGCCTTATGAGAGGAACATCCGGCATTTCAAAATTTTTCTACTTATTACCAAGATCGCTGCTGTGGGCTTGTTTGTCTTTTTTCTTTACACTTGAAACTTCTTGAATGTCAACCATAACGGAAAGGAAAAGTGCCGAATCGACTGTTGGGGAGCGAAATTATGGGATGCCTTGGGTAAACATAGATGTGCCGAAACCTTCACCTCTTCGTGGTGCTCCCTAGAAAACACCGACTGCTGCATTATGACCCTCTTGTTTGAGAGCCGCAAAGTCATCGGAAAAGAGAGGCTTACGGCTTGCTTTCTATAACCGAGGTAACAGGTTTTTTCCTTTGAAAGCGGAAGGGGTCTAATCGAAAGGGGCTTCCTTTTCTAATTTGAAAAGGAGTATTTCTTTCCCTATTTGGTTCTCTTCGTGGAGGTCATCTAATGATGATGGCGAGCGATATCAAGAGGGCTGGGGCACAGCCGGGTATATGTGCTGTGCGATGACAACCTTGGAAGCATTATTTTCCTTGAGAAAGGATAGTGAATGGATTGGCCTACCGGGACCAGTGGATAGTCCAAAGGCAAGTGCGGCTGCGGCCGCGTACAGTATGAGAGCACCCAAAGCTGTTTAGCTTGGTGCAAGTTCTCGCTTGAACGATAAACCAAGAAGTTGAAGGGTGTCCACGGGCGTCATTTTGCCCAAAGTAGGATTCCTCAAGCAGGAAGATGCACACTACTCATCGGAATGCCGGACGAATGCCTTCTTGCCTGACCGCTTGGGTACGGCCCTTCGGGGAGTATTCGTGGTGGCTGCGCTTGCTCCAAAGTTTCGCGGGGAGCTATCTAAGAGGTGCTTAGATAGGCCTCGACGTAAACCACTAAACGAGAATTTGGCCCACACCCATTTTCTATTGCGATACTTCAGGGCAGCGAGGCCCCCTTCAATGGGGATTATCTTTCTCCCTGAGCGGCCCTCAATCAACTGAATTTGATTGCCGATGGTTGTAGGCAACCTGTCCGATTAAAGCCACACGCCAAGTGCAGACGTTAAACACTCAGAGATAATTGCTGGATGAATATGGCAGAATGCTTTCAGCATTTGATTTTCATTAGGTTTATATCTTTACAACGATCTATAATTTGCCAAGAGTTTCAACATGTAATATTTGCCATGAAAAATAGCTCCACGTGATCGACGATGTAGATGAAGTATGAAGAACTTACTCTAATCAGAATGCAAATGCTGTCTGTTACCCTGCAGATGGCCACTCCTTAGGAAATCCGAAATGTAAAAATTCCTTATTACGAATCCATGCAAATAAAAAAGTGATTTTCGTCGCCCATATATCAAGCTATCAAAAATTGCCGTAAGATGCTCTTACCGAGCGTGATTCCGGCGTTTGTGACAAGTTGTCGAACGAAGCTAATGAATGCTCTCTGACTTATTCAACCAAGCATCATACAGCAATGAAAATTGTCGATTGGCTCTTAGTATTGTCATAAAGGCAACTGACGTGTTTTCCTTTTTAAGATAAAAAATTCGATAATTTTTCATTCGCTTTCCACTGTGAATTTTTTTATTTTCCCCTTTTCTTGGGCCAATATGATTAAAGAGTAGAATATTAGGCAAATGAAGCTTTAACGCATTAGCCCCAATGCCCCAAGCTTCTATTATTGTATTATGGTAATGTGTAAGAAATATTCACATCATTTGTATGGGTAAATATTACAGGTGTGCGTGGATGGTGATTGAAGTGCTGTTCGGCAGTACTGCGAAGGAAACAATGATAATAAAGTTCGTCCAAGTTTCTTTCTTTTTTTCTTTCTTTCTTTAGTCAGTGACTTTGGAAACAATTGCAAATTACCAGACACCAGCGAATACTAGAAACTTCGAACCTCCAACAGCTTGAAAGGTGAAGGTGGTAATGACATCGTAACAGCAAACGCTATTTGAATTAGTATTTAAATATTAGTTAGGCGGGAATTTGTAATTACAGAACAGGAGGGGAAACCTTTTATATGAACTATCGGTTTCAATTTTTATCTTTCTCACCGATTTGCAGTAATGATGATTAGGGAAGGATGAAAAGGTTAAATCATACAATTTTTTTATGTTATTTGCTGTTGTTGTTGTTGTTGTTTTTTTTTTTGCTTTCCGTGCGTGGCTTAGTTTTCTATATTTTCGTACAGTTGCTTTTATTTTCTTCATAATTTATTATCATTAATAATTTTATATGTTTTTTGTTTGAATGTGTATGTATGTGTCTTTTTTTTTTTGTTATTTTTTTATAACTATTTTAGAATTTTCGTCTCGCTTATAGTTCTAATAAATTTTTTTTTTTGTCGCATTAATTCACTAAAATTATTTACTAATTATTTCTATATATTTATATTTGTTTTACTTTCACATTTTTCGCAATTTTATATTCAAAAAAAAAAAAAAAAATTAAAATAAATAAATAAATAAATCATGTTAATTTGTTTCTCTAAGAATTTCACATATGTGGTAGTTGTTTTTGTTATTATCGTTATTATTATTATTATTATTTTTATTACAATTTATTATTATAACGTTTTTATTATTATAATTATTATTGTTATTATTGTTATTATTGTTATGTAATATTATTATATATATTTACAGATTAGTAGAAATTTTTATAAAGCATATTTGTTTGTGTGTGTGTATATATACACAATATCAAGCTAGTTTAGGCTTTACTGATATGCGCCTGAGTTACTTAGTAAGAAGTGTCAGTGAATTATTAAAGGAAAGTCAAAAGAAGCGAACGGGGCAAGCGATTAAGGGTTTTACATACATTTGGATGGAAAATAGAAACCGAGTAGCTCAGGTGTCTATCAATTAAAACTCACAACCAGTCAACATCGTTTTAGAATTTTCTTTTCTCGTATATATATATATATATATATATATATATATATATATATATATA
>CCAG010010359.1:0-22971 GCA_001077435.1 Glossina morsitans morsitans | reverse complement strand
TTTTTTTTTTTTTTTTGTGTGTTTGAAACCGGGTCCGCCTCTGTCTGTCTGGTCTGCCACTGTGTCCGTACATTCGGCACTGTTCCGTTTGAAAATGCAAAAACTTATATGTGAACGGACCTTACGTGATAGTTTGTTATATATAGTTGTTCTGTGTTGGCAGTTTTTCGATCGACCTCTGGGTATATAATAAGTAACTTTTTTCATTATCCTTTCAACAGCTATATTATATTTAACCAATTCGATACACTTTGTGTATACTCTGCATTAATATATTTCGCTCGATTGGTCCATTTGTGCATGAAATTTCAGAAAAATTTGATAACAAATAATTTATGCGCTTTTTATACCTTACATAACTTGTGATACAGTGTTTGTGCGGACGTACATAACATCTACAACGGCTTAAGAGAGACCCGTCGTTTGTTATACTGATCGATTCTGAAATGGTTTTGAAACTTGTCTGTCCCTCTGTCCATAGATTTTTGTGCTCAACGTACAGGGCGCAATTTTTGAGAAACTTGCTTTGACCCAAGGACGTAAATTGCTCGGATCTGTTCACTTTTTCGACCACTCCCCACAAGTCGATATGTAGAAAGAAATTGGCAATTTTCAAAATTTCTCAGCAAAAGTCGCTGGATGACAGCATATCATCATTTTAAATTTGGGATGAGAGTGTTGATTCGGCTGGGGCAATTTTTTCAATCCCCTCTCATATAACCATTTCTACGAAAAGTGAATAAAAAAGGTATAAGTTTTTATTTCATAGTGAAAATTGGTTCACATTAGTAAGTTGACATACAAAATTAACCTTAGCAAGTTTGAAATCTATAGGTGTATCTATTGGATATCACCGAACATAAGGATATGTAAATCCTTCTACGCCAAAAAGGTCTAATTGCTATTGTTTTGCGATGAGAACTTGTTCATTGTAGTAATTTGATGTAAAAGTTAAGCGGACCACACTTGAACCACTTGCGTCTATTTCTGTGACCCCACACCATATAAGATTTCTCATGAATAGTAAGCCCTACAGAAAATGGTTAAATTTTTTAATATTTTATAATGAAACGGGCTCCATAGTAGCAAGTCAGCAAAACAATTAACGGTTAAGTGACATAGGTATATTTAATAGATCCTAATAATCAAAAGGGTGATCATGAAAAGCAAGACCCGGCCTGGAGAAAGTCAAACTTCTAGTTTCTTTTATGGCGACAACTAAAATATAATAAAATTTTTGGAAAATAAACTAAGCCCGCTAAATCGGATCACGCCATGTGATGTTTAGGCCATCCTCCAATATGCGGGCTTTCACCATAAGTATGCCTTCACATGAAAATAATGTGCAATTCTGGGTCATATTACCAAAAGGATTGAATAACTCTACTATTGCGACGTGGTGTAGTGTATCCAATTATCGTCCTTGTCCGACTATAATGTTCTTACACGTTTTTATAAATTTTCCTCATATTAGATGTAGATATATAAATATTACCTTAAGACGAATGTGATTCGATTAAACACACGCCGCCATCGAAGAACGAAGACTTACTAAACGCTTTGTTTGGATTGTTCTCGATACGGCTTCTAAGTTGATTAATTGCTTTTCTTATTCCCCTTTTTCGTCTTTATGATTGAGACTGTTAAGAAATTCCCATTTCCATGATTTGAATGAGCTTGCATCAAAACTAATCGCTGACGAATAGCAATCAAGCAAAGTATTTGCAGTTGAATGAAAATGTGAAGACATTTTATCTTACAATACTTTCACGTTCTCGAAACATGGGTATAGATAGATATATATGGACGAAAGCGAACGATCGTAATTTCGTGCGGATCGTGTGTCATGCGCTTACAATAGGTAAAAAAAGCTATAAGACCATAATCTATGAGAAATCTTGAATTAGAAGGGAAAGGAAGGTTTTGTGGCGATAATTAACCCAAGACTTAACAATTTTTCTATATTGGCTTGAGGTAGAAGATTTTAAGAATTTGCCCACTTCTAAATATTATAACTTTTATGCTTGTTTTATTTTCAGCATTAAAGAAGGTGAGAACGCTTGTAAGACTCGATATCCGATATTGAAGATCCAATGATATATATATATATATATATATATATATTTGTATATCTATGATCACTAAGTCGTATGACGAGTCAACTTTATATGTTCAACCATCTAACCATGGTTACTATTGAAAATTAGTTAACCTTAATCGGACCGGGATGTGTCTTTGAGTCACATTTGAATGTTTAACTTAAATTTTGTGATTATTTCATATTACATACACATAAACAATTTGAATTATTCCCATACTTCCCATAATTGAGTGACAGTTACACAGTGATACGATTCGTTCGGGGTTCAAAGGAGTTTTAACTTAAGTCATTTCGGAGATTTGAAAATGGACGCTATCTACTGCTCACCAAAAACTCACTTCTCTAACAATTGCTAAATACAATCATGTTTTCAAAAATCTCTAATATATATCCAAATCGAACAAACTTGCTTTAGAGTTTGTTTGTTCCGAAAGTAATTTCGATCGTTCGACTAGTACATCCTATGATAGTAAAAAAAAAAATGTAACGATTTTTATATATGTAGGCGCGTAAATTGAATGAATTCTCTAGACATTAGATTTCTCTCTTTCGTTACAGCATTCAGAATCACTTAGCTAACAAATGTTAGTCGACAGTCAATCAAACAATTCATTAATTATTTGGAATAGTTTCTCCTCGTCATCCAATCCATAAAATCCAAATATCCTGGAGTTGTCCTATGATTTGTGACACTGAAAATTGTTCATCAAGGCGATGTCAAATTCTTAAACAGCATAGGCTTCAGAGTTAGTTTAACAGAGTTCGTTGTCTGCGGTCGGATGTCGGTTGTGCTTTATGGCTAAAAAAAAAACTCGAATAGAAAGTTGAAATTTGGCACGCAAGGGTTATTAGCTTAAGTGCATACACAGATAAAACCTTGCAACTACGCGCTCCTCAGATAGAGGATATGAAATATATGTTGTAAGGCGGAAAGGTGAAGTTTTTCCTTTCCTTATAAATATTCATTTGAGGTGATGGATATAAAAAATTCGCCCGAAAGCGAACGGTTAGAAAAAAAAGGAAGAAGAAAATTACAGTTATAAAAATATATATAATAGGTGTAGAAATAAGTTCTATCAATTGTACGGTCCAATTGAAATTGTACTTGTAAAAACTTGATGATTTCACGGTGAAATAGTTATCGATTCAGGCGAAATATTTTCGTCCATCTTCATATTTGAAGAATTGCTGATATACTAAATATGATTGTATCGGTCTGGATCAATGTTCATCCAGCGCAAAAGAAGACAGACGACTTGGAAAATATGTCGCTATCGGGAATATGTTCCCCGACCAGAATTTAAAGATCATTGCCTGGGTTGCTTGTACCGAAGATGGACAGATGGACGTATGTGAACTATTGCACTATCTAACTCAGAAAAAAAAAAAGAGAAAAATTTTTATGTAACTGACATCCGTCTCTTTATCCTTCAATACACACGGATAAATAATTCTCACTTATCGCGTACATTCCCGAACATTAATCGTCGTGCCATATGCGCCTTATGAAGCAACCAATTTCACTCGACAAAACTTATTTCCACACTTAATATATAATATATATGGATTTGTGTTGTAATTGAAAATTAAAAATTTGATTAAAAAATTAGGAAAGTTTAGGTTTTGGAGAAGGATTTTTGATAAGTTTTTGATTTAATTATCATACGATTATTAAACAAAATTATATGTGATGGGGAAAGATGATGTATTCAAAATTTCGAATATTCAGCGTGTGTGTAAAAGTGAAAACACAATCTTTGGCATATCTTAAATATGAACTTGAACTATTTCAAGTGGTGTGGTAATGATTTAAAGAAATTTTTAAATATATTCATATACTGTACTCACTTGTTAAGGACAGACTCTTGCGATGTTAAGTATATATAGTCTCAGTGGTTTTTTTCGAAAATTTATAAGACATAAGACATAAGAGATGCATAGACTTTGAATTGTTTTAATAATCGGCCATTTAAATACAACAACAAGAATTCTCATATATATAAAAATTATTTGTACGAAGTATATAGAAAACAGTTAAACAAAATATCATGATATCTCTGATATACTCGTATATATATAAATTTGTAACTTAATCTGTTAGCCATTTTTTTTTTGGTAGGTATGCATCTTTTTGTAAACATAAATCCCAAACTATCCATTGCTTATGGAAAAAGAAAAAATTGTTAATACGATATATGGTTATTAATATTTTAATATATAATATGTAATATATTTAATAATTGCAATATGTCTAAACTTTATATCTGCCAAAAATAACCGAATAACGTAAAATGCCTGGTAATGTCGACATGTGTTGGGGACATGTGTACAAACATAATGAAAAAAAAAAAAAATGAAAAAAATCGAAAATCGAAAATCGATTTGAAAAGTCATCTTTCTATTTCGAACAAATCTTGTGTATTCGAAAGCATTTCTAAGAAATATATAAAGAGTTTGTAATTTTGACGAATAGATTTTGAAGTCAAGTTTTTTTATTTTTCTCTTAATGCTGTTACATAACAAAAAGTGGACAAGGCATCTGCAGAGGATATTACTGCAAATCAATCTAAAGAAATTGAAGTAAATTTTTACTTTCTCTCTCTCTCTCTCTCTCTCATATATGATAACTAAATAGACAGAATAAGTAAGCATTTATTTATGATTTGCATAAAAGTATTCCGATCGCTTTTAAAGGATGTGTGTTTTGTAAAAAATAAAGTGTCCCAACAGCTTGTAGAATGCAGTGTGGTGTGTTTTATTGCAAAGTTTGTGAAAAATTGTGCGTAAATTCACTTTTAAAAAAACACATTTCTTACGAAACGAATTCCTTTTATAATACTGTTCGCAAAAAATAATGAGCAATATTTATGTTAAATCGCGCTACTGTATCCAATATCAGAAATGTTTTCTTTTCTAAATTTTTATTTCGTTGTGCGATACAAAATGTATTTGGATACACGTGTCTGACACGGAAACAGCTAATCAATCGAGCCAATATCGCGCAAAAGATGAAATTAGTACGAAAAAATCGCGCCAAAGTCGCTCAGAAATCAAAGTGATGTTAACGGTTCGCTTCGATTATAGTGGTGTTGCGCATAATGAATTCGTTCCGTCGGAACAAACTGCTAACTGTTAGGAATATTATTTGTGGTGTTACGCGTCGTTTGGCTGAAACTATTCGCAAAAAGAGGTGAGACTTGAATCGGTCTTACTTTTTGGACACAGTTTAAAACATGCAGAAAATACACAATGGCTCGATGAGTGTCGATTCTAAAAAGAATAAGTAACTATTAGTGTCAGTTCGATTTGGTCTGAATACATCGTTCCAACCATAGTAGCATGCGCCCATCAGTCAGAGTAAATGCTTAATTATATGTTCAAAATAAATGCTTACTATCCATCTATCGAAATGGAAGGTTGTTCTATAGTAATCAAATAATGGCGTCAAACAGTTTGGCTTTTAAACACAATGATGAGTTATTCCTTTTTGGTATGAGGCAATGCGAAGACGCAATAATTGATTAATGAAACAAAGAATGAAGAAAAGTGATTTTAAAAGAAGAAACATAGAGAACCACATGATTTTCAAATTCGCACAAAGTCTCGTGAAAAGCCGGCAAAGTTGAAGCTTTCATCCCAAAAGTAGAAACAACGCATCATTGTGTTGAAGCGCTTTGCCTCTCTAATTCATCCATCATGAACATCCTAAGACGTCTATTGTTTATTTAGTGTGTGAAAGTTTGAATCGTTGAAACCTTAGAGCGCATTAACCGATCCACAAGGAAAACGAAATCGGTATACTAAGCTAATTATTTCGTTTGTAGCTTTGAAAAGCCCCAATAGTCAGTGTAACCAGCTCCTGCTTAGACGTGAACATTGCCTCGTTTAGTACTATTCCAGTGTAATGCGATCTGTATATGGCAAAGTGATGCAATTATATGACAAAACTGATAATATGAATGGAATCATGGCCATTGGCGCAATAAAAATCGTTCAGAGTTGCATACCATAAATGTTTTAGAATATCATATATTGGCTTCCTATGAAATACATATTTTATCAATTTGAAACTAATTAATTTTAGTTCCGTCACAGTGGATTCAACTTATTTTCGATTAAACAATTATTCTTAATCTTAGTTTGCGATGAAAGTTTGCAATTCATGTCTCAAGATGAATAGATCGGGAGAATAAAAATATCGCACAAGTTCATGCATATATGCGCTAAATAACAGCGACGAATTTATTCGTAGATATATTCTACGAATTTCTTTTGCACCCTACATCAGGGTATATCGACTTTGTGCGAATATATGACTCGGGTCAGAAAATAAATTCAGATACAAACATATCCATCCGTCTGTCCACCTGTCCCTTTAATGTTGGCCCATATGTATATATATCGCAATTTTCGAGATATTTTAATGAAATTCGTCTTTTGGCACATTTTAGCTTCAAGATCAACACTCTTCAAAATGAATTAGATAACAAGGCATTTTGGGAAAAACTTTATACGCAAAAAAAAAAAAACGGAAATTTTTCGTATTTTCCCTAACAAACATAAGTGAAAGTAACATTTTAGAATACAATATGTGACTACAAAGTATATATATTAGTATATATATATATATATGGTAACACGATTCAAGCTTTACTATTTTATGATGCGAGCTGGTACAAAGTGATGATCTCACAAGTAAATTAACTGTGATGCATTTAGACTATAAAGACAATGTAAGCCTTTATATGATAGTAAAGTCGAATTTTTAATATTTTCATATTAGGTTGTTCAGAAAGTCATTTTGTTTTTTTTTTTTTTACCAAATCAAAAGACGATTTCTTTATAGTGGATATATATACTATTATGAACGGTTGAATTCGATAAATGCAATCTCTCAGTGATCTTACGAATTGTTATTCGTCTGTTTGCGTCGGCTAATGACTTTATTTTGTCCGCATCAGCGTCAACTAGCCGTATACATCTTCAATATTAAAATTGTCGGAATGAAATTTTATAAAACACTCTTGGCACTCACATCTTCTGCATATATACATTGGATAATTGTTTGGTAGCGCGAACAGCATTGCGACAAGGAAAGGTAAAATATAGAAGCAATTGATCCTTTTCGCAAGCCAGCCTTGCTATATCGGCAGCTAAACTATAAGATGATAATATTGCTCAATTTTGCCCAGCCTAGCTGTGAAAAAATGCAATTAAATCCTCTCTTGGAAACAAAAAAAAAAAACGAAGTGACTTTCCGAACAACCCAATGCTATTGAATGATGAAGATAGGTGAAGAATTTTAGTAGGCATTAAATGATCGGCTTCTCGGACTGTCAAGTTTTAATTTATTATTGTAGTACTCGTCTTCAATATATAATCAAAAGCAGTAACTAAAAAAGTATTATAACAATAAATATATATAACTTTTAATAATTGGCTGTAAAAGAAATGAAAAGAAAAAAAAAATTATTCTTAAAAAAAAAAATTGCTATGATTAAAGACTCTTTCTCTCAGTCATACTTTTTTCTGGCATATGTTTAGAGTATTTTAAAATTAATTTACTTAATTAAATCTCGTAAGCCATAGAATATGATTCACTTGCAGGGGCGGCAGAACGTTGAGCTAATTCGGAATTAGTTTGAGATCTCTTTATATGAGAAAATGAAATTGAATTTATTCTCGAACGAAGTGATTAACTTTTTAGTGGAGTAGCGAGGGAAAAAAAGTATATATTTTTTTTTTTTATGTTATGTTGTAGAATTAAGTTGAAATTGAAATGCAATGCGATGCTTTTCTCTATGCGCACAACAAGAAAGCGCGGTATGCTAGGCAGCAAGTAGCTGTTTATAGTGGATGGACATATTATTGAACAGGTTTAAAAGATGAGCTGAGTTATGGGTGAATGCCGGAATTCGTTTTTTTTAGCAATCTGTTACTTAGCACTGATACGGATGAAGATACGGTCTGAAATCTTGCTTACCACGAAATAGCCTATCGTACGGATATGCTAGTTCTGTGTTAGGTTTGGTAAAAAATCAACATTTACTTAAATCGTATGTATGTAAATCTAAATTTAATAAGAAAATCGAATCAGAAATCTTTACAAAATCTTTACAAAAATTTTATTAAATTTATGGCAGTTGTAGTGTTCCTTGCCTCTCTTTATATAATAGCAATCGAGAATTTTATGTTATGTTCATGTTGCGAGTTAAATAGTTCAACTAAAAAGCCTTACATTCATTGCCTTTTTAAATATATTTTCCACCACTGGTTAGTAGTTAAATATGAGTATATTTTTAAAAATTTATTTCAGCCTTTGTAAGAAGTTTTCATTTCCTTCAAATAAGTTGATTATGCTAAGAGAGTACTCGTATATTATTATAATTATTATTATTTTTTGTGTTTTTTGGTGTTTTTTGGTGTTTTTTTTTTTCTTTTTTTTTTGGATGTGATGATGGTAGACGAAAAAAGTAGGCGTGATTGAAATTATGACAGGTATGGTAATGAAGTTCGTTCCAATAAAAGATTTCATGGCATTTATCTCTCGATTGTTTTATTTAGCGTTGGGGGGACTTATAGTGCTTAAGAGAAATCGATTTTATTACATATATAGTTTCGAGAATATGCTCACAATTCACACGATTTCATAACTAATTCTTCTAAATCTTACGTAAAAATTGGAATTTTTTTTCTTTATTAATTTCTTCTTATTTTTCTTGTCTCAATTTTGCTTTTGATAACATTTCTCATGTGTGGTTCATGTTTTTTCTTTTTTTTTTCGCTTTTTCTTTCTGTCTTTTGTTCTTTTCTTGAACTATTTAACTAGAATTTTTTTGTCGTCTGGTTGGGAGCTTATGGGTTTTCTTATTATACTTCTACATATAATGGTGTACTTATATGGATATTTGTGTACTTTGAATGTGTTTGGAGTTTGGGATATATATGTATGAATGTGTGTGCATATGTATTCATTTTTATACTTTATGTGTATTTGTATTCCAAGCGCCTGTATTTGTTCTAAATGGGTGTCTCTGGTTCTAACTGAGTGCCTGTGGGTGTCTCGGTTTTGTTATTTAATTACTTCAAAAAATCGTTGTGTGTCTATGAAAGTATTATTTATTACAAAAGAAATTTCCGAAACACGTTCGATTTTTATCAGTTAGGTTCGAATAATTGCTTCAGCGTAAAGTCTACAATGTCGGTTATTTAAGTTCTTCTTCTTCTTCTTCTTCTTCTTCTTCAATTTTTCGTTTCATTTTGAATTGGGGATAGTAATGATCAAGGTATGTATGTATAAACGCAAAAACATCATTTGTTAAGATTTTGGCAGTGTTTTAACCAAAAATGTTCTAAGTTTTGTTAATTATTTATTTCGTTTTTATACTCATTCTTGCTTTCTTTGTGTTTATTTATATAATAAGTACACATAATGTTATTAAATTGTTTGTTTTTCTTAAGTTTTATTGCTTTCCATTTTTTTTTTGTTGTTGTGTTGAGCTTTGTATAAATAGGTTTCTCTATTAATATAAATTTATTATTAATAATATTATATTTTGTTTCTAACAATTGATTGCTTATATATATAGAAAACTACATTTTGTTTTGTTTCTTCATTTATTATATATATACATATATATATATATATGTATGTAATAAATAAATAAATAAATCTAAAGTGCAGTCCCAACTTAAAGTATTCGTACAGTTTTCTTAGATATTGAAAATTTCAACTAAAAAAAAAAAATCAATAAATAAATAAATAAAATGGAAGGATTAAGAAGTAAGGAATAAAGGAATAACGGAATAAATGTACAAAAAACCTAAATAAAAGAAAATACTATGGCAACACTATTGCAGAGAGTTCGGTTTTTTTTCTCTTTTGCTATGATATAAAGAAAATTTCTCTTCACTGTGAATGCTCTTCATTTTCATATATATCGTATTTACATTACTAAACAAGTTACTGCTGATCCATACTTTTGCTTTGCTTTTTAAGAGCCACCACCATGTATTTACGTCCAAAATACGAAGAATCTGTTATGATTTTTTTTAAGAAAGAGAAAAGAAAAAGATACAGCAAGAAAGAAAAAAACGAAAAGAAAGCATAAATAAAATGATTGAATTTTCAGTTACTCTCTTCTTTATATTAAGTCAGCGATTGTTACAGACGGGTAAAGAGACAAGAAAAAGAAATGTCGGAAGAATGGAAAATAGAGACGCGGACATAAAATATGAAAAAGAGATAGACGTAGTACGAGAGAAAGAAAAAATGAAAAGGAAGGAACAGATAGACAGACAGAGAGAGAGAGAGCGAGAGAGAGAGAGAGAGAGGCGACAGAAATTTGCTAAGAGTGCAAAATTTGATTTATTTCTTGCGTAAGAAATCCGTGTATTTGCGTGCTCGCTTGCGTACTTTCTTAAAAGCGTTACTCAGTTTAAAGCTTTCTGTGTTGTGTTGCTGATAACGATGATGGTGATGGTGATGATGATGATGATGAGCTTGATAGATCGATTGTGAGCATTGCTCTTGTTGTTGTTGTTGTTGTTGTTGTGGTTGTTGTTGCTCATACGATATACATTGTCTAGTACCCGTTGGATAATCATAGTGCACATGCTGTGCCGTAGACGGATGGGAATAGGAAGTGGCCGCTGGGTTAACTGCTGCCGAATAAGTGCTTGAATTTGCTATTGAATCGGGTGAGCGAGGTGTCCTTGGCGTCGACGAATATTGGCAGCTGCCCTGGCGGGATAGCAAATTATGCTCAGATGCTGCATCAAATGATTCAAATGATACGCGATTAGGTTCGGGTGATTGTAGTGATGATGAATGTTGACTTGATGATGTATTACCGGTTGTTTCTGTTGCACTATTAAATTCTTTAGGCAATTCATCAATTCCTAACGGTTTATCAAATATAGAGCTCGCCGACATATTTGTATAGTCATAAGCCGGATAGGTAAACGGTAAGTAATTGCCGCCGTGATGAGTATCTCTAATGCCGTTTTCTCTTTCCCGGACCTCTCCTACCGCTGTGTTTATAAATTTAACTTCATTGGCATTACGTTCCAAGCAAGAACTAAATACAATATTAATATTGTTCGTACTTGAGGATAAATTTATGTTAGTAGGTGATAGAGGTGTACCACTACTGCATGAGGAAGCCGCACAGGCTCCGACACATGTTTCTGTAGTTGTAACGTTTTGATTTAGATTGGTCTCCTTGCTAGAATTTCGCCGGAAGCGACTATCATAGCTGCGTAGGCTTTCGGCCCCTTCCATGGAGGATAAAGTGTTCGATGCTGCGTTATTGTTATTGTTCGCAAAATTATTTTTGTATTGAAATTCCAAGGCATTGCTGGGCTGAAAAGGATACGTTTTGGCATTGTTTAAGACACTTCCAGCCTCTTGATTACCTTTCGATAGATATTGGTGTATGTCTTCGCTTGTTATTTGTAAATCTTGATCCAAATACGTATTGCATTGTATGTAGTTGTTACAACAGTTATTATAAGATTCGCCTTCTTGATGGAATTGTACGGTGGTGGATGTCTCATATGGTTTCGGGCTTTCACAACACTTTCGAGATGTAGAAGGGTTTTCATCGCCCCTTATACAACTTTGAGTTCTTTGAGTCCGGTGATATCGGCCACTAGCAGATTTTTCATGATGCTCTGCATTAATGTGCTCTTTATTACGTAAATCTTTTTCTTTGGTCTTTTGCGCGCTAGTGGAAGTGGATGTATTTGTCGTAGTTTTCCCTTCCAAAGTGTCCGTTGGTGATTTACTATCAGCTAAGAAACTCCAACGAATGGGCGATGGCGAGCAAGCATATTCTGGTAATTCATTATTTAAAGCGTCTTTAGATGTTTGATGTTCAGACTTTGATCTATCACCATTTGTGATATAGTTATCGTCTTCATATATTCTAGATCGATCGAATACTGATGTCAACGAACCTATTTGGCTATTAGGTCGGGAAGTGTTTATGGCACGTAATGAACTATAACTTGGCTGACGTTTATTCAGTTTCTTTTGACGGAAGGTTACATTAGCCGATTTAATTGAATTGTTACGGCTTAGTGACGAACGTGACCCATATAAACTAGTCGAATCGGTCTGGTAGCAATAGTCAGAGGATGTACAACAAGACGAAGGCCGCCGAGAAGTGGTACCGTAAAGATCTTCAGCAAAATATTGAGCTAACTCGGTGCGTGATGAACAACAACCAGAGATTTTACTGGCAAAGTGTTCATGAAATTCACGTTCACTTCCGCATGAAGGGTCATTGCAGGTATTAAACGAACTATTGCAGACGTCATTAACTGAGCGATGATGCCGTTGTTGTTGCTGCTGTTGCTGCTGCTTGTTGTTGTTGTTGTTGTTGTTGTTGTTGCTGTTGTTGTGAGCAGGTCTCATTATGGGTCCCAAATGAAGGCAAATGAGAATTCAGATGATCAACAGTTGAATGTTGATGTTGATGATGTTGACTCTGTATCCGTTTGCGACGATAATGATGAGAATGATGATGGGAATGGGTATGAGATGATGTACTGCGTACGGATGAGCGCAGGGGCAAATTACGTGTTAATGTTTCGGCTATAGGTAGCTGCTGATCGTGTACAATATGATGATGATGTGAGTGACCACTACCGCGATGTGGAGAGGTACGACGACTATGTGGTGAAGTATGCCGGCTGTGTGGTGACGTATGCCGGCTGTAGGGAGAGGCATGCCGGCTGTGCGGTGAAGTGTGCCGACTGTGATTTGAAGTTTGCTTGCTATGAGGTGATGTATGACGACTGTGCGGTGAAGTGTGTCTACTAGGATGTGGACTATGGCTATGGCTGTGCTTGCGCTGAATTTGCTGGTGACGTTGTGTAGTGGTAACTGTTTGTTGCTGCTGTTGGTGAAATGGCAGTGAATATTCAGTAGTGCAGTGTATATGTTCGTGTTCATCGTGTTTAAGCTTGGAAGGTGTTTGCTGCTGTTGCTGCTGTTGTTGATGTTGCTGTTGTTGTTGTGGTTGTTGCGGATGATGCATGTGCTGCAGGTGCATTTGATTATCATCACACATAATGTCTTTTTCATAGCTACAATGTACGTGATGATGATGTTGCTGTTGTTGTTGTTGTTGTTCGTTTTGTTGTTGTTCTTGTTGATTTTGTAAATCCTGTGTAATTTTTGGTTGCTGTTCTTGTTGGGATTTTTGTTCAGCGCTCATTGAATGTGCAGTGGCAGTTTCAGGATGTGAGGCGTTCCTCAGTCAAGGCCCGCTGTTCTGGTAAGCATGTGCTTGCTGACGAAGGTGACGGCGCACAGAGACAGCGTTCAGGCCCTGGAGTGTACTTCGGTCTCCTCCTGAACAAACCTCGAATGCAGCTACATGAAATTTGTATACATAAAATATGTTTTTTACAAGAATTTTTCGAAAAACATTTTACCGCCTAAACTATACTAACTAACTCTCTATAAATAAAAAATTAAGCTATAGAGATGTAGGAGAAGGAGAGGAATGCGAAGAAGATCTATGAGAATAAATTTCAAAAGCAAAATATACAAGTGCTTAAGTTTTCAGGGCAGATCAAAAATATTAATATATATATATATATATATATATATATATATATATATATATATATAGTAAGTAATTCATGCACATATGCTTAAAATGTAAAAAGCTTGAAGGAGAGCAAATGAATGATTTTAGTATGCATTGCAAATTGAATGATATAGAAAAACTATGATCTTTGATTTTTTTGAACTCACAAAAAGAAAAAAAATTAAAAATCAAATCAAACGTTTCTAAAATAATTAATAAGAAATGTAAAAATTATTTTTGGCGTAACAGTGTTTCTTAAACTTTTTCGGTGTTTTTGTAGACATTATTGGCATTTGCGGTGATGTTAGGAAAAAAAAAAAAAAGAAGAGAACAATAACTATTACCTTATAGTTCTGAAATGGTTTGCGGTGCTTGTTTAGTGTAAGTGATGTAAACTTAAGGCTGTGATCTTAGCTGTTAACCAAATTGAATATATAAGGTTTAAAAAGATACATACACACACGCATACACATGTATATTGCTTCAGAGTAGGTTTAATAGTTGACTTAATCATAAGAATTTTGCTATCTCCACTCGTTTGCTGTTAGAGACAGTCTCACAATAATAAAATTAAAAATCAAAAAAAAAAAAAAATTATTTTCTATCTAATGTTTCGAGGTAACAAGTCATAAATTCTCTATTGCTTGCACGTCCGACGTAAGGAAAGCTTAAATGATTAATGATTAACACTTGCATCAGCTTTTTCTAACATAAAGAAGTATTATGGACTTTCTTTCGTTCTTTTGAAAGCTTAAAAAAAAAGAAATGTTTTTTTCCATTTTTCAAAAACTTTTAACAACAAAGTGGTGCAGGTGATTAACAAACAACAACAGCAACAATTATATTTTTTAGATGTTTAAACTTTTCTTCTGGGTGTTTGATAATTAGTAAATGCGTCTGATTGTATTGCATAAGTTTGCACATGAAACAGACATATTATATATATTTAAGTATTTATGCATATACATACATATGTACGCATATATACGCATATACATATACATATATATATATATATATATATATATATATATATATATATATATATATATATATAAGAAAGGTGGAAAAAGAAAGAATGAATGAAGGTAGGAGAAAGAGAGGGAGAGAGATAGAGATACCCAGAGAGAGAAAGGGAGAGAAAGACAGAGACGGGGAGAGAAAGAAATAGATAGGTAGAGAGGGATAGAGAGAGAGAGACAGAAAGCAAGAGAGAGAGAGAGAGAGAGAGAAAGAGAGAGAAAGAGAGAGAAAGAGAGAGAAACAAATCTGTACAATATATCTGAACGTAATAAATGGTGTAATAATAACGCTGGTGGTGTTGCTTAGTTTGCTGGTGATGTCAAACAATCAATTAATGTTTGTACCTGATGTCGTTGTTGTTGTTGTTGTTGTTGTTGCTGTTGTATTCATACGTCCGTGTGCCGAATGACGACGAAAATTGTCCCGATTGTATGTGTAATCATAGTAACATTTGCGTATAGGAACTGGTGTGTGAATATTTGTACCATAGTTGGTGTAACAAGTAGAGCTGCCCGCTAAACTTGTCGTTGGACCCAAAAGATTAGTGCTATCATTTAACGGATATGGACCCATGCCTTCAACCGTTAATGAAAACGAAGTTGTACCAAAGACTTTAGTAGTTGTAGGTTTGTTTTTTTTTTTTTATTTTTATTTATTTATTTTTTTATTTTTTTGGAATAAGTTTGAACATAATTTTGATGGAAAGGCCAAATTAATGTTTTTTTTTTTGGTTTTGTTTTCGGATTAATCATTGTGTATATGGATCATTTAAAGTTTGTTCATTTAATCATTTATTTTATTTTGTGTGTAACCGCAAATGATTTTTATGCCAAAAAGTAAAAAAAATTAGTCGTAAAAGTGAAATAAAATTCAAAAAAAATTGTTAAAAAAATTTTTACATATTTTTTTTTTTTTAATTAATTAAGAAACTAAATTATACATACAGACATATCTAGGTATAATAAATTAATTGTCCACGGATAACACTGAGTTCACTACTAAAACAAGAACAAAAAATATTAAAGTTAAATATCTATTTTGACAGACAGGAAACGTAAATTGAAATGAAAGCAAAAAGACGAAACTAATATTCGAATTGAAGCGAATCACGGATGCCCATCCCCACACACCGCAAATATATACGAAATTCGATCTACGCGAATAAATCAAATGTCCGTAAATGAGTTTCCCAATCCTCTTGATCGTCAAATGACAATCGGATACTGTTAAAATTATTTATTCCTGTTCTTCTTCTTTTTTTTTCGTTTTATACTCGAGACAGTCGTTAGGGCAGTTCAGATTGCTATTTTTTCCATATTTTAAGTGAATTTCATGTGCCCCTTGCCCATTGATAACTTTTTGCTATTTACGTATTGAAAAACACTATGTCACTATTCGGGATTTTGGAACTTTCGAATATACATCTGAACTCCGGTTTACAACACTAAAGAGAGTTGTGCAGAGAGCGAAGCAAATGGCAGTCGAAAGGGACAAGTTTCAGGCTATACGATTAATGTATAAATGTCTTCTATCCAAGCACTGTCAATGTGTGTCAAGTCGTTCACGATGTGTATTATCTGGCATGGAGATGATGTTGGTCAACGTTTTTCTTATTGATCAAGTTTGAACGCAATTGCGCTCTTTACTCGTTGTTGCCAGTGAAGAATGAAAGCAATCGCTTGGCCAAAGCGGATCATCTAACTAGGGACGATTTCCATTCAATCCAATCCAAATAAACACAAAGCGTTACCTTAAGCGATTTTGTCCTGTTTGCGCCGTTTCATTCATTTCACCTTAGTCGCATATGACGGGCGCTTTTCAACGCCCATTATTAACTTTCACGAAATAAAACCGATTTTGTTTTGTTTTAGTAATAATTCGTAGATCAAAATTTGATTGCGGTTAATTCTATATGATATCCAACTATCCTTCATTCCATTTTGGGTATTCAGCCACAGTGATCTCATAAGACGAAACGTGCCAGAGTACCGCTTAAATTATATTAAAGGATTCTATCGATTTTATCAACGATTACTTGACTAATGCGTGGTCCATATTTAACATCGAGATTTTTAGAGTGAAAACGGTAAACGGTAAACGATAACCCAATTGTCTGTTCCTGATTTCAACTAAGCATCTGAATCACAAGGAAAGTGATTTTGTAAAATAAGGGAATTTTTTCAGAATTTCATCTGACTTATTAAAGTCCACAAACTTTTCTTCTTTTAATCATTGGGGGACTGTTACTTTCCGTACTCGTTGTACTATTTGGCTTGACAGAGTTACTACTACCGAAGCCATCTACCCATTAACCTGAGTCTTGATGTATTGCTCACTTAAGTGTAAGACATTATTAGGATTTTGATATGCAATTATTACATAGATACAGGTTGAAATTCATTCTACAATTACGGCCATAGTTCCATCATTAATTGGCAAAAGAGAAAATTCTGATGTATGATCCAAAATGATTGCAACGAAGTCTAAGGACTGCGATCGGTTAGTCGGTCGACATGCTGACAATCAAAGAAGTGGCTTGCAGTTTTGATCCATTGCTTTGAATTGATTCCCGTTTTCGATTCATCTGTAGATGAAGATCAATAGTAACACACTATTCACACTATTCACTAAAGTGCCTTTGGCAATGGAATCGATTAATTTTTTATGATTCTAAAATGAATGCTAATTGTTCAGCTATCTATACTCGGATCAGCTCTTCATGATATATCGAACGAACGTTTTGGGAGAAATTGGGAGAAAAGAATCATTGCCTTTTATTTGGTTCTTTGGAGTATCAATTATTTCTCAGCATCAGCACTATACTGAAAATTGTTAGCCAATTTTGGGATTATCCTGGAGGTCCTCGCTTTCTCACTAATACATACCTTAGATTTCATGAATGTGAGTCCAAACGAATAGGCGACATTGAAGATTTGGTAGTTTTCCAGTTCTTCGTTTTAAGCGTTTTAAGAGAATTTAGAATTCTTCGGCACAAGTTGGGCTGCATGTTTTAAGTTTAATATAACGAAAAAAAAAAAAAAATTCTGACAACCGAACTTTAGGATATGTTAGGATTATGCGCAATTTGTCGGGTGATCTCACCGCAATTCGTCCGAATAATGTTTGCTTACCTCCCCATCATTGCGAACAACTTTAGCCTATGATATTAGAGCAATTAAGGAGAAAAATGGAGAAAATCTACCGATAACATAAGGATCGGATTGTTTTTGTAAGAATTTCTAAAAAAGACCAAAGAGCCTCAGAATGTAGCGAAAGGGCGCGGAATGACAAATGGAAATAAAAAATGCATTATTTTTACAAAACAATTAAAACGAATTATTCCATTATTCCGAAAAACTCTCAAATGCTCGGCCGGAAGCTGCAGAGGCCCCACAAAGATCAGCATCAAGTTCTGAGTAGGTTTAAGCATGTTCGTTTATCTATCTGTCCGTCTGTGCATTGCCTGTTTTAATATTCTTCATTTCGCAAAAATGAAGCTAGCAACCAGAAATTTAGCAAACTTATTCTTGCACGCCGGTTGGTATTGAAAACGAGTCAAATCGGTCCAAGGACACACCTACAGTGGCACATCAAATAAAAACGTTTATGTTTTTCAAAAAGAATATAAAATTCGTATTTTGCTCGTCACTTTTAAACTGTAGTAGATAAATGAGAAAATAATCGGACAAATTGACCACGCCTATTATAGTGGAGAAGAAAGCCCCTATAAAGTAATTAAATTCGGAATGTACATAAGCATGTCCGTCTGCCCAACAGGGTGGTATCTGTGCTACACATTCTCCTGTATCAACTACGAATATGCAAAAGAGTTTGAAATTGTCCCAAAACAGGTCGAAGAACCCGCCCATAACGCCCATACATCTAAAACACTTTTGCTCTCCGTGTGTTTCGGCCGTTGCTTATAAATTCCAACAGGTGCGCGATATAAATTTCCACGAAATTATACTATAAAAATAGAAAAAATTAGCCACGCCCATCCAATGTTATGGAGTATGCAAATCTACATTTTCCCCATCTTTCGACGGACAGCGATGATGGGATCTGGTCATGACCAAATATAATTTTCTTACTGAGCGGACGGATGGACAGACATATTGATTATTCGACTGGACTGTTCATGCTAATTGAAAATATACTTTAAGGCATGTTAAAAGGTTTTTTCGCATTTGGCAAATCCGTTATGCTCGTTGCAGGGAGTAAAATATTGCTTGACCTTAGTCATCTTAATTAAGTGAAATTTTTTCATTTTTATTTTTTTTATTTTTTCATATGTACTCCCTCACTGTCAGGGAAGTTTGATTGTAGATGATTTAAATTATATTTTTCGGACTAATATCGTCGGTCGTTTATGGGAAAGTTCAAAATTTCATGCAATATTTTAAAATAATATTCATTGCAATCCGCGAAGTAGACAACCAAAGTTTAATCATATCTTAAATGTGAAAGGATATCGATTTTTCATGAACATGTTGCAAGCTCATAAAGAAATTTATATGGTTTAAGGAGAAAGTTCCTTAAGCAAATATTTGTATCACAAGTTGTGTTGCGAAAGTTGCGTTATGAAGTTTTCATCTCTTCTTAGATGCTAACGAAACGAAAAGTTCATTTTAAATTGACGGACTTTGAATGATTGCATAGATACGCTTAACAAGGGTGTATTAGATTTATGCGGACGTATGCAATATCGAGAAGGACTTGAGACGGATGCACATTTTATTATACCGATCGATTCGGAAATTGATTCTGAGCCGCTAATATTTTCAGTCCGTCTGTCCGTTTTGTTTTTTACACTTTTTAAGATATTTTAAGGCAATTTTTTACACTGACATGCTTTCGCCCAAGAACGAATGCTATTGAAAATGTCTCGGTTTGGATTAACTTATTGACCATTTCCCACCTAACACCTTATGCTAAGAAGTCGTTCTATGAATAATTGTAAGGCGATGTAGGATATTTAATGGTCGGCCGTGGTTGGCCACTACGGTATTTTTCCTTACCTCCTCTAGCGAAGTTCGACGACTAAAACGACCAAATAAAGATTATTTACCGAACTTTGGTATGGTAATCATACGTCACATTTGTTACGATTTTTCTACAGGCAACAAAACGAATGTTTACGACTTCTTGCTTAAGCTTTTCATGGGAACGTGGTTTTCCATCTGCCATCAATATAAGAATCAAGAATTGTTCAAGGGAAAGAAAAATCCTCACAACTGAATAACAATCGCAGTGAATGTCGCCTTTAGTTCCTTAACTCAGCCATTATTTATATTATTTGGGAAAAGCAAAATTCCATTAATTCGCTTCTTCTTTTAAGTATAAAAACACTATATATATATACATATATATATATATATATATCGTATAATTTGGAGTAGAATGAAAAAATAAAAATAATAATAATAATAATAATGATAAATAATAAAAATAAATGTAAATAAGGAACATTTAATTTTAAATTTACTGTTCAAAATTACAGAAACGTAAAAACTTTAATATAGAATATGCTATGAATGAAAATTAGAAAGATTTGAGTCTACATAGAGAATAGCTAAGAAAGACACATGTTTTATATTAAGACGTTATCACTGGTCGAAGAGTACTTTCTTTTTTTAATTTTTTTTTTAATTTTGTGTATTTGTGTTATTAATTTGTTTTCTAATATAAATATCAAGTGTATTGTGTGTTTGACAAGTAAACGATAAAAGAAAACAGAAAACGGAACACAAAAAACAAAAAAAAAACAAAAAACGAAAAACAGTTAACTAAATATTCTTACGTGAGTCATTCTTCTCCTCAGATACCATCAGGGCGGCACGTTCTATGCCAGAATTCATACTCTGTGGCTCCAAACTATTTGTGTAGTTTAGCATACTCCTGAAATTCGCACACTCTACGATTATGTTTGAAAGTGTATGGTAGAAAATTGCTTGATTGCTTTTTTTTCGTGTGTGTATGTGTTTGATCAATTTTACGTTTTTCAAATTAAAAAAAAAAAAAAAAAACGAAAGAAAAAAACTTAATAAAAGGAAAAAGAAAACCTTTCAAATCACGAGAAACTGAATAAGTTGTACAAGTTATTGATTGACTCCTTCTTCTATTCCTTCTAATTTGCTAGAAATGTGAAGGTTACGCGGACCCTTTTTTGTGCTAATCTTCCCCCACTCAACAAACAATCAAATCTTTCAAGAATCGCAGACAGAAGAAAGAAAAGGGTTCAAATTGAAATTCTGCCTGAATTGTCATCACTATTAAGTGTTTCCTTTCACTTTACGAGTTCTTTTCTCATTTTATTGTAGGTGAAATTTCTATCTTCCAAGTTTGGAAACAAAGTTTGTTTTTACTCTTGACGTTAAAAAAAAAAGGAGAAACAAAAATGCTATATATAGCGTTAGCGTTCATGGTGCACAGATAAGCAGTTCACCTCTCTAAGTATTACACTGCTTAAGGTATTGTTACTACCCAATGGGTTCATCATTATATCACTTAGAAGATAAACTTTGAAAAAAATCTCCCTCTTCCTATGGGAAAATCATCATTCGCGTTTTTCTTCAGTTCTTCTTTACACCTACACAAAATGCTTAAATTGAAAAAAAGGCCTCCTTTTTATAAAATATTTATATTGCATTAGGAATGGATTTGTTTATAATTATTATCTTCTCTCAGTGATTGGCTTCATTTTCTTTGTTCTTTGTTCTTCGTTCTGCTCAACCCATGCATGATTTTTGTGTCTCTCTCGTTCTCTGTCCTATTCACCCATATATCTCTACTTTACTCATTACTTTCTTTTTGTCTCCTTTTGTTTCTCCTTTTCTTACTCTTACGCTTTCCTCTTTTTGTTTTCTATTCATGCAATTTTGTTCCACTCTCCTCTCTTCCTTTCTCTCCTTCCCAACATCTATCTCTTAAATTTACTTTAATTCACCTCATTACACTGCCTTTGGTATTACTTCGTTTTATATCGTTTCATTTCAAATTATCGTTTCCCCGTTTACCCCGTCTGTCCCATCTTACCGTAATCTGTCTTATACTAAGGTCGCCTTGTATCTAATTTCTCTCTGTCTCTCTCTCTCTCTCTCTCGTCACCATCCGTTTTTAACTATTCTATCCCAAACAGGCCAGTATCACTTAAAAGTGTGCATGTCTCTAGGCCCGATAAACTTGAAGAAAAATTGCAAGAAACTTCCTTCAATGTTTATAAGTGGATTTGCGTAATTTTTGTACTCCGCACTATTTGTGGAACAACGGTATATTAAGGGTGCGCGGTCGTATGCCATACCCAGACAGACTTAAGATAGATCCACCTTTCATTACACCGATCGAGTACGAATGATTTTCTGAATCGACTTAAGCCTGTCTTCTCCATCTTGTTTTCTTGTGTTAAACTTATAGGTCACTTGTAGGTAGGGTTTGAGATATTTTCATAAAATTTGGTGCACCGACGTGTTTAGGCCCAAGACTGGTTCGGATTAAATCAATTTTTCATCCGCCTATTTTGAAAGTCGTTATAGAAATAACAGTAGAGCGGTAGTGCTATTGCTCGGATTTAAAATGTGAGCCATTTGTCGATTATAGCGGCAATGGTAGCAGACTTTAATTGAGCGCTGTTAGTTTTCGGGGGAAGGTTTTTCAATACAAACCCGAGCGCCGTTGGGCAAGCATGTCACCAGGTCACCATCCGAGGTCGGATGGTACGCCGATCTCATTTCAAAAAAATCGTTACATGAATTAGTGTTAGTATTAGGCGAAGTGATGTAGGGTATTTAATGGCGGGCCGTAGTTTTAAGCGTAACACCCAAATTGTAATCTTGACCCTATAGGAGAATGCTATATCGCAGTACTTAGACACAAAGGAGCCTGACAACGAGCCCCGTTTTATAGCAGTTTTCATTTTTAAAAATTTTATTTTATATATTCTTATTCTTGATAAATATTATAAGGAAAAGATGAATAACATACTTCTAGTCTTGATATTCAATGATATTTATGTTCAGAAAGAAGCTTAAGTTCAATGAAAATTATTATGCGTAGAAGTGTTGCTCGTCAAACGAGACCCAGTGACATCTGACCATACTTTGAGTAAGTGGTTAATTATTTGTAATCAAATTTATTTTCTATGTCATTTTATAAAAATCAACTTAAGAAAACCAAATATATATAAATATATATATATATATATATATATATATATATATATATATATACATATATATATATACATAC
>CCAG010010358.1:0-30635 GCA_001077435.1 Glossina morsitans morsitans | reverse complement strand
AAGTATTCCTTGGTCGGTTACAATCCAAGAGGAACTAAAACAACTTCGTAGAAAACCGTTAATTTTTTCGTGTTTTTCTGTCTAGCTGTCAACTCCTATGGCACGGATGTCCTCACTTCAAAAGCCCAAAAAATCCAAACGATTTGCTAACACATCCCCGGTTAACAATAAATTGCCGAGTGTACGAAATCTAGTGTTAAAAAAATTTAAAAAAAAATCAATAAATAATGTAATGAAAATTAGAAAAGTAATAAAAAATTTTCAAATATAAAAAGTAATTAAGAATTACACAAAAAAAAAATGAAAAGAAAACAATAACAAACAAATAAAAAATGAAAGCTTTCGCTGAATGTAGGAGATGATGAGATAGAGCTAAATGCAGTTAAGGCATGAAGAACAAACGCATGATATGGTTTTGTATAAATATATATAAAAGTTTTTTTTTTTTTTTCGAAAATGATTTATTAACGTTATTTAAAAACAATTAAAAAAAAGGTTATATTCGTCTTTAGACGAACCTCCGGTACCCACCACCACCACCTCCACCTCAAGGGTACATTTAAAGAATCGTTCAACTTTTTCTTAGTTATAATGATCGGATTTGCTTTGAAAAGGAATCCCTAAGCGACTTTCAAAAATTATTGGGCCAAATTTGAATTACATAGTCTGCTAGGGGACCTATAATTATTTTTACTAATTTTTTTTTTTTTTTAAATTTTTTTAACACTAGATTTCGTACACTCGGCAATTTATTGTTAACCGGGGATGTGTTAGCAAATCGTTTGGATTTTTTGGGCTTTTGAAGTGAGGACATCCGTGCCATAGGAGTTGACAGCTAGACAGAAAAACACGAAAAAATTAACGGTTTTCTACGAAGTTGTTTTAGTTCCTCTTGGATTGTAACCGACCAAGGAATACTTGTGTCAAATCTCTATTCTCTATGTTCATTTTTTTTTTACTGTAAGGACTTAAAAAATGTATCCGTCAAATTGATGAGTTTCCTGAAATCTAATCTTAATATGTTTGGTAATTTTGCGGGCGAATTCTTGAACTAATCATCCGTTCAACTTTTTAAGCTTCTTTAGAGCAATGAACTGAGATTATATAGAAATGTTATAGAGGTTCGCAGCCTCATATTTCGATTGTTGTTGGGACGGCGGCAATAACACAGCCAGAAAGGAAAGAACACGAGACGCTCGAGTGGCTTGTCTTATGCGCTTCGATCGGCTAGCGTGGTCTACTTGGTCTGACCACTTAATATCACTCCATTTAATCCGTTAGTCTATTGCATATACAGAGGTCAACTAGTGTTAGTCCATTGAAGCTGGACTAGTCAGCTTTTAATGCATATTGCTCCTTTTCATGAGCGGAATAACAAGCACACTTTACCCTTATCCTTAGGTGATGGGTTATCAGGTAAATCAGGAAAAAAAAAAAGAAGAGAAGATTGATCAACAAAAACGCTGCATTTTATTGCAAAAACTATTTAATAAGGAAATATTTGCATACAAAGCATTCAATAGTTTGGAAACGATTATTATTTATGGTATCTGTTTTTTGTTTTATTTTTTTGGCCAAATAAATTTCGTAGCAAATTATTGTTGTTTTGTTTTCAGTAAACATTTACAAACGATCAATAAAAAAAATTATATGTACGTAAACACTACGGTATTGATGATGATATAAAATTGATTATTAATTTTCTACATTGATTTGAACGAAAAGTACAGTTAAATAGAACTTGGCTTCAAGTAAATTGTAAAAAAAGGATTTCTAAGTAGAGCAAAGGATTGGCTTTCAGAAATTTTTCTTTTTTCTTATTTTTAGTTTGTGTTTTTTTTTTTTTTTTTCAAATTTGTTGTTCATCATGCAACTTACCCGTACAGTCTACTATCTCGAAATGTCCTTCTGTGTTTTAAGTACAGGGTTTTGTTATATATTGTAGATATATATATATATATATATATATATATATATTATATATATATATATATGCATGGATTTTTAAATGTTATTTGAAAAGTTAATATTAAATAAATGTAAAATATTTTAAAAAAATTAAAGCAAAAATACAAATTAAAGAAAATACATACATATATATATGTATACATATATATATATATATTTATGTATTATATATAAGCAAATAAATTGGTATGTGTCTGTAAAAAGTGGTGCTTGAGTTGAGAAAAACAAAAAAAAAAACAAAAAAAACAAAATTTTAAAAACGTTATGTTGGTTTATATTTGATTGACGCCTCCATTCATAAAGTGAAGGATCGGAATACAATTAGTTATTGCATACGTGCAGTGATGTAAATTTAATGAATATTATTTCAATAAATGCTTTTCCGATTTTTTCGTTCTTTCTGTAATAACTTTACCATTATTATTATTATTATTATTATTATTATAATAAATAAATTGAACCGACGCCCATTCAGTTGTTAGTCGAGACCCTTTGTCCACTCGGCCACTTAGGCCGTAAGCCATGTGGAACTTATTGAAACATAGGCAGACAAGGTCTGGAATAAATTTTTACTTTCGATTGCTTGAGACAAACAAAAAGATGACTATATCTAAAAAGAAGAAGCTTTAAGCTATAGATCCATAATTTGAAGGTCATGGTCAGCCCTTGAATATCAAATTCAATGATATAAATTTTTTCTCCTTCTGCCTGGGAGAACTTTTCTTCTTTTGTGGGTTAAATAACCATACCCATGTCTTTTCAACAGCGATATTGTCATAACCACAGCTTTTGCCTAATTGATAACAAATTTGGAAATTGATCTCCGAGTTTGAACGTCTAAATGGGACCGGATAATCTGTGTCTGGCCTAATGCTGGTATATGGCGATATCTTTTGTCTTCCGTGAGATGCATAAAATGAAGTGAATGGTCACTTTCCTAATTTAGTAGGTTAGTCTAGTGGTATTAAAAGAGGGCTTTCCTTGATTCTGCCAAGAAGCGATGGTCTCAACATATAGCACTACAGTCTAGTTGGTTTGGAATAAGACGCATTCATATATCTTCTTACGACTGATCCGAGAACAAAAATGATCGTTGTTTCATGGCCCTGCTTCTTCGGTTAGCAGACTAGAAAGACGGATTTTTGTGCACTATAACTGTAAATAAACTGCGTATATTCTGTTATTATTAGACTGTGACCGATTGGCTGGGATGAGGATTGATATTAGATACATTAAAAAAATGATCAAAAAGGCGATATGGACGAGCGATCTTAACGTCGTCATTTATCGCTAAAGTGCCCAAATTCCTAAGCATGTGTATAATTCTTTCGCTTTGACAACAACAATTGATAACGTGTACAATATAGAGCATTAATGACCCTAGCTATTGCAGGATGAAGGAATGACAAAGCATAGCCTAGCAACGCTTTTCTTTTGTGGCATCAAAAACGATAAGGTAGAATAAAATTGAAAGTTTCATCCGAATACATTTACTTATCATGCAGGAAGATAGCGTTAGCAAAAAGTGAAAAATTTAAACACAACATACGTAGTTCAAGTTAATTTTCGAAATCTGAAGTAATATTGTTGCTTTCATTCGTATGCAATAACCGTTTGTTGAATTTACACATATATATTTGTATATGTATATACATATATATATATATATATATATATATATGTATATATATATATATCTATTTTTTTTTTTTTATTAGTTCCTTGAAATCTCATATTCACAACTCTGATAAATTAACTTCCAAGTTTTTTCGTATGAAAATTTATAAAAAAAATAAATAAAAATGATAAAATAAATGAAAAGAAGATTGTTTTGTTTTATTTTGAATCCTTTTTTTTTTTTTTTTTGCTTTTTTGTATAAAAATGGAAAACTAAATAGATATGAGTAGTAGTGGTAGTAGTAGTAGTAGCAATAGTGTGTGAATGTCAAAGAATATACCTTCCATTGTTGTGACGGAAGAGTGCCAAAATCTCCTCGAATGTTTTGTTTTTGGTCTCAGGAACCTTCTTATATGTGAATATCCAAAATATGGCTAAAAATACGCTAAAAGGTAAGAATGTGTAATTCTCCAAGGTAGTCTAAAAATGATGCAAACGAAACAGAAGGAAAATGAAAAAAAAAAAAGAAAAAAAGGAAAAAGTCAAGGAAGCATAAGTACATTTTTTGTCCATTCCTGTAAATTAAAATTTATTAAATTCATAGAAAATAAAATGAAATCGCCATATAGCGAATCTCTCGTATCTATTAACGCAAATCGTTCATAGCAATGGTAAGTGATTTTTGTTGTTGTTAAAATTTAGGAGCGCGCCATCTGGCAGATAGGAACGATTTTGTTACATTCATGTTTCAGATGATTGTTGCACTACATGCACTCTTGTCTCCCTTTCTTTTTATTGCTTTCCTTTAGAAATTCAAATCGTTTGTAAGTAAGTGTTTACACTGAGTTTTCAATAAATGTGTGCTACAACTTGTATATACGATTATGTATACTGTAGTGGACATAGGGACAAGACTAATTCGACTTCAAATCTTACCGTCCCCGGCCCCTCGCCCTTATCATAGACAACAAATACATTTTATGAAACATTTCGATTTTGGATAAGACAAAAAGAAACAACATTTTTTACATTCGTTTAACAAGATTAGAATATTTGGAATAAATATATATATATATATATGTAGATATAATAGCGTACCTTCATACTGGGGAAACCGATGCCAACTACGAAATTTGCCATCCAATTGACCAGCACCGCAATGGCCATGGCACTGGGACGGGGTCCTTGTGAGAATAATTCTGCTGTTATCATCCAGGGTATAGAGCCCGGTCCAACGGCAAAGAATACCACAAATCCGAGAGTGGATACCACCGACAGATATGACATCCAATCGATCATTTCCTGTACATAACCAAAAAACTCCTATACAAAACGTGAAGTAACCAAATTCTCGATACTTTTGTAGGCTTTTTCATGTTTCTTTCTTCATTTTAAGCCACACAAATTACACAAAAACATAAAATTATCAAAATTAACAAAATAAAAACAAAATAAATAAATAAATAAATAAATAAAAAATAAAATAAAAAAAAAACACAAAACAATTTATCTAAAATTTTCTTTATGCATGAGTTGAGTGTTTTCTCTCTTTACTCTAAAATCTATTTTCATATAGAATTGTTGTTACTGTTGTTGCTTTTTTCTTTTTTTCTTTTTTTTTTTTGGTTCCATTTCTGGTGTTCGACAGATTTCTCATATTTACGTATCATAGTAAACTGCTCTTCAAGTTGTTGTTTTTTTGATGGAACTGAATATTGAAGTACATTTTCATTAGCATTTAATTTACTGTATAAAATATAATAGAAAATTTCTTTAAAGTAAGAAAAAATTAGGCGTGGCGTAGGTGAAATATGGTGAAGAGGTGTTCTTTATTTTAAGTATATTTTCGGCTTTTTGTTTTTTTTTTTTCTTTTCTTCTCGTTCTTTGACTTTATTACTGCTGTTTTTGTTTTTTTTTTTTTGATTGTTTTTGTATATAAAACACAGTGAGTTCTATTTTACAGAATTGGAATAATTTTCAATTTAAAAGTGTTTATATAACAATTTCTTGTGTCGTTTGTGAGCTTGTTGTGCAAAATAGTTCGATAGCTCTCATCGAAATGATTTTGTAATAATTGAAGCTTTGTTTGCCTTAACTTGCTTGAACTGAGATGAAGTTGAGGTGTTCGTGTATATTGGCTGGGTTTAATTGAATGGAAAATTATAAAATATTTTTTTTTTGTTTTTTTTGTTCTTTGTGTTTTGTTTTAGCTTTTCTTTCTTTCTAAATTAAAAACAAAAAATTAATAAATACAAACTGAAGATGTATATATATATATATATATCTTTTCGTTCTTTTTTCTTTTCTTTCATCAAATCAAATGTGACTCGCAGAGTTGTTCGCAGAGGTCAAAAGCCTGCCAAATCGAGAATTTCTTTCGTTTCAAAAGGGAGCGGGACAATTGAATAAATGAGTTTTTCCCTTATATGAAAAATTACTTTTTCTTTTTCGCTTTTTTCATACTTTACTTTGTGTCATGAATCATTATCGGAAAGTCCTGCGTTAATAGACAGTCGTTATTATTAGAAATGATTGTTTCCAACTAACTAACTAACTAAAAAATGATTGTCTTTACTTGCTTAGATGAATCTTGAATGTCCATCATTTTGTATGTGTTTCAGTGAGAATATCGGATTGCGTTCTAATACATTTCAGATCGCGGAACGTTCTAAATAGACATTTGCATTAAGGAGAATGTCGAATAAATGCACGGAATATGATCGAACAACAATCGCGGTCACTACTGCTAGCAACCAGGTCTTTAATCAACTCGGAAATGGCTTCCGAGTTGTACTCGCTATGGTCGATGGATTTAAGATGCGGCTTTCTACTTACTACTAACTTTTGTTGATCATCAATCTATTATAATGTTCATGATCGCTTAAGTGTCTTAAGTTTTTTAAGTTTCTTTCTTGCTAGTTGCTTGCATAGTTAGTGCATTACGGGTGTTTCATGTTCGATATATGTTCGATGGGACATAATTGTGAGTTCTCAGACACAGATCATTTTTATTTAATATATATATGATTAATTTTTCCATTTTGCATGAAACTCATTTATTCAATAACTTAATCTAATTATTTATACACAAACAAATGGCATGCATTCGCAGGCAAAAGAAAATTAGCAAAAAGAAAACGGAAAAAGAAAACTATTATTACTTTTACGTTCTTTTGAAAAAAAGAAGATAAACAATGTTATGTTACATGTTACATGTTCGATAATGGCTGTAATGGTATTGCAACTTATATCCAAAAATCTGAAATGGACTAACATCCCAAACGTGGCCATAGAAATACTATCTATATTGTAAGTCGTAGTATTTAAAATGGCTAGCGTTACCACCTGTTAGTTGAGGGTCTGACTAATTTGCTTCTGTTTGTAACTTCGATTCGTTAATGCACTTAAGTAATCAGTTATGTCCGTTATTTAATGTTAGTAGAGTGTACCGTTATATCTAACAATTTGTAATTCAAAGTCAACCCAGTTACATTCTTGTGAGTTAGACCGCTTCAGCCGTGTCCTAGAATAACATTATAGGTTAGGGAAAAAGGTCGTGGCATTTTTCCTGATAAATAATCTTAGATTTGTATATGTAGTTTTGACGCCATTTACTCGCATGTGCAGAGGAACAAATATTACGACAATCTTTAGTTCAGAAAGTAATTGTTGTTTAATATTGAGCCGAAATTCCAAAAAAATTCATTTATTTTACAAAATCATTTTTTTTTTTATGATGCAGATGCTCGGTTGACCAGCAACCAGGAACAAACAATACGTTTATCCGTTTACCGTTTTCACTCTACAAATCTCGATGTTAAATGTGGACCGCGCATAAGTCAAGTAGTAATCGTTGATAAAATCGATAGAATCCTTTAAAAAAATGTAAACATTACGTCCGGCACGTTCCGTCTTACGACATCACCGCGATTGATTCGCGTGTATAAGGGTGAACATCCAAAAAGCAGGGAAGGATATGAATTAATCGCAATCCAATTTTTATTTACGGACAGTTGTGAAGGTTAATATACTGCGTTGAAGTGTCCAGCACATGAGAATACGCCTCGTAACGTAATAGTTTGTGGTTATTGGGATTAGAATGGAGTGAAATTGTGTTTAGTGAGTGATTGATTTCATTCCTTTACTGTTAACAACGACTAAAGCGTTCACACTTTATTAAAAGGAAGAGCGTCGTCTGCCATTATCGACCGTCATGCCAGACCATATCTTAAATTACTTTGGCAAAATTCATAGAGTTTGGCTAGAATTTGCAAGCATTCATTATATAGCTTGGTCTTTGTCTCATTCAGGTGTCATTGATTTCGCCACCTGCTCGGAACTCTTTTGACAGTGTAAACCTGATTCCGCGAAAGACTTTTGAAAACCATTTGTTTAAGTTTATCGTTCAAAATAAACCGCAGAGAAATGTCAATGCAAATCGATCCAGGATCCATATATATTTCAATTACACAAACTTCATTCGAAATATGAATAAAAAGGAATTTAATTTAATTTTTTTAAGAAATTTTCAAAAACATTTCCCTTAACCTAATATCTGCAGTATAAAGTTTGTTTTCGGAGATCTCTTTTAAAGATACATGATCCTTAAAGACTCGATACCATTATGCTAACCTATCTGGCCAAACTATGAAGCTATAATATTCAATAGATATCTGAGCGATATGATGCCGTAACTATTCGGCTTCTTCGGTACGGCTTCAAGTTAAATGAAATTTTGAAATGTGTGACAAAAAGCAATGCCTATGTATAGTTGAGGTGTAAGAAACGTGCAAAAAACGTGCAGACCTAACGTTAATCAACACTAAATATATTTGATAAATAAATAAGAAAATGATTCTATTTACGTAATCATAAAATAGGTTTTTTTTTTTTAATTCTTTTTTTTTTTTTTTTTTAGGTAGTAATGGGATTTTTCAAAACATCGTTTTGTCGGCGTATTTTTTTTCTCAAAAACTCAACACAACTTCATGCATAAAATTAAGATTAAAAAAAAAAAAAAAAAAAAAAAAAATGAAAAAGGTAAATAAAAGAAGAGAACATTCTCTTAAACTAAATACTTCCAAACATTTGTTTTTTTTTTCTTTTTTTAATGTACGTATATATATGTAAATCATACTTAGCCTTTGTTTTTCGAAGTAGATTATGCTTATGGTGAGAATGGGTTTACTTGCCTTAATTAAAAATGAAATTGTTATAAATATTGAGAATATAAACATGCCACCTAAACCGTATAGGTGAAGTGTGCGACGACCGGTACGGTCCATAAGAGGTATTGACACTAAAGTCATAACAACCTATACATATATATATATATATATATATATATATATATTTATATTTATATATATATATATATGTGTAAATGTAAAAAATTGAAAAAATTGAAAATGTTTATTATTCATTCAGGATAAATGATAAGAGATTTACCATAATTGCACCTATGCCAATTGTGGCAAATTTAGCGCTTTCATCGGAAAGACCCGAACTAACGAACAGTGAAGTGGAATAATAGAATACCGCATTTATACCGCTAAACTGTTGACTTAACTGCATGACTATACCAATTATCAGGGGCGGTCTTAAAGTAGGCGAACATATCAGTTCCATAGTTGATATATGGCTTTCGGCTTGTTGAGCTCTTTCTTCGGCGCGCATTTCTTCGATATCCTCTTCCACAGAACTCGAGGCACGTAAACGTCTTAAAGCTTAATAATAACAATAACAATAACAATAATTAATCAAAAATTATAATTTTGAAAATTTTTTAAATAAATAAAAACTTCATTTTGTATACCTTTTCTGGCTTCTTCTTCCCACTGTTTGGTAATGAGCAGATAACGTGGTGATTCCGGACATACGGGCAGTAATATTAATTGTAATATTGCTGGACAAATCGCTAGACCCAATAATATGGGCCAGCCTTCATTAGTTCCTAATATTTGTTCGATACCCAATACTTGGGATAATAGTAAACCTACAGTCACAGCCAATTGATTTACAGTACCTAAGCCGCCTCGTAAATTTAAAGGCGCTATTTCAGAAATGTACATTGGCACTAATGATGTATTGAGACCTATAAAAAAAAAAATCAAGAAAAAGCAAAACAAGAAGTAAGAAAATATTATTATATTCACATTTGGGAAGAGTCGTTTTGATGTCACACCATCATCTCTGAATTGCACAAGTGTCAGTTTTAAAGTAAAATTTTTATTTTGAAAAATTGCTTCGGAACATATATCTATCTATCTATCTGTCTATCTATCAGTGCCTTAAAATTTTCCCTTTCACTTTTAATTATCATATTTTTGATCCGCAATCATAGTCACTTTTAATATTGAATGAATGTGATCGATATAGGCATATAATTGCCAACAGCAGGCGGACAGATGCCATCAATGTCATGTTAAACAAATCTTTGTTTAAAAATTTCTTGTGACCTTACGCATCAACACCTTACGCATAACAAGACAGGACTTAAACAACTCAGAATTTTGTTCATGACTAATAAATATTTTGTGGGTGTCGAGGTGCGGGTGCGCGTGTGAGTGCGATGACCGATGTTAGGTTATTAAAAATTTCCGTTCATTACTTAATTATACTTACCGCAATTAACACCAATTATAAAACGGCCAAGGAATAACATTTCATAGGAATGACTAACTTTGGTAAAACCCATTAAACAGGCTCCTGATATGCCCAACACATTGTTTAACAGTAAACCACCCTTTCTGCATAATGATAAATGAAATATTTATATAATAATTTTTTTTTTAATTTTCATTATCTTTTTGTTTATTTATTTATTTATTTTTATTTATTTATTTATTTCTTTTTTTGTGTCATTTCTTCATTTGTTACCTTCCAAAACGATTGGCCATCCAACCACCGCTGAAACCTCCTAACATACCCCCAATGGCGAATATCGAAACCGCCACCGAATACAGTTGCTGTATAAATTCTTCGCTAATATCCTCGCCATAGCGATCTTTATAAACGTCTTTCATGAAATTTTCAATATTCTTCTCGGGCGCATTTATCACACCGGTATTATAACCGAATTGCAACATACCCAATACCGCCGAGAATATCGAGTACGTCAGAAAGAAGGTTAAACCCTGTATGAATGAATAGATAAAATGCAAGAAGAACACAATACGATTTGCTTTGAATATCTTAAATTCATTTGATGTCTGTCTGGAGTTTATTAATTTTTAGGGAAATTTAAAAATTTTTTAAATTTTCATTATTTTTTTTTTTGTTTTATTTTATTATTCTTACTTTTTTTGCTTATTTTTATTTTTTTAAATTTTTTTTATTTTTTTTTTTTTTTTTTTTTTTTTTTTTTTTTTTTTTTTTAAGGGAATAGCGGAGAAAGGTGTGGAGAAATGGCGACTAAAAATATATATAAATTGAATGCTTTGAATATATGGTCGAATATGCCAAGTGATTATAAACCAATTTTCTGTGATAATATTAACAATAAAAACAATTAAAAACAAAAAAAAAGAAAAAGAACAACAAAACTATTAAAATAATATACACTAACATAATAAATAAAAACATATAAAATAATATTAAGAAAAGAGTTTAAAATCAAAATAGAATAAATAAATTAATATGAAATATTTCGCTATATTGGATCCGAAGAAATGTAGAGCCGGTTTTTAATAATCCGTGAAAGGTTTATATTGAACCGTAATAAAAGCTTTGTGATAGAGGTAAACGATGATGATAACCGAAACTTTTTAAACTACAAATCTGTCTCAGGGACTTGCTGTGTACACATCGAGGGGCTTGTATGTGTGTATGGCTTGAAATGTGGCAAATGGCATGAGTGAGGAGGATGGAACAGAGGAAGGAGAGGAAGATCACATTTTCTTATTATGATAAATTTTTTGTTATGTTTTCCTATTGGTCGGTAATTCTAAGACCAAAAAACTGCTCGTTGTCTTTCGCACGAAAGTGACTGAGGGAGAGAGAGAGAGACAGAGAGAGAGAGAGAGAGAGAGAGAGAGAGAGAGAGAGATCTTTCACTTTACATGTTTCGAGATAACGGACGCGATGGCAAGAAAATGGATAATTTAGTAGCAGAATTCATAAGCCACGTTAAAAACTTTATTCCAAACTTTTACTGTCCTGGCAAAACATTTGAAGCTTTTAAATCTCACTCAGTTTCGTATTCATCCAAGAGATGCCTCAGTGGGTCTACACTAACGGCTTTTAGTTAGAAATTAGAAATGGATTCAAATGGACATAAATACCTTCTGAAGAGATCTCTTAGTGTATTACAGAACTTACATATCAATAGCTAAAATATTAGGCTATAAGTTCCAGCAGAGGTCCCTCTTCCGGAAAAACGACATAATTTCAAAGAAAGAATTTCATGCGGGTAATGAATCCATTCTCGGTTGTAACGATCAATTCAGAACCACTTTCTGGATCGAAAATTTTCAATTGATTTTTGACGAAATTTAATTTTGCGTTCGTCGTCATTATTTTTGTAGCCATTAGTGGAAGATGGGGGGAAGCAAGCTTCAGAGACCCCGTAACATGTATATATTCCGTACGATAACCATCAAATTCTAAATCAATTTAACCAGGTCTGTTTTTTCATCTGTCCATCTGTCCGAAACATTGGAAGCTCTTGCACGCAAGTTGGTATTAAAAATGGTCCAAGTCGGTACCACGTAAACTAAAAAAACTTTCCATAATAAATGTTCAAAAATTTCAACGCATATTCTATGGGCTGTGGTATCCAAAATGGGAAAAATCGACCACGCCTATCTAATATAATTGTGGATGAACATTTAATTTGTTCTTTAAATTCTTTTATAACGCGCAGTAACAAGGTTCGAAAACACCCTAAAGTATATAAATTCTTGGGCAGTTTCATTTATGGAATGCATTTAAGCATGTCCGTCTGTCCAACTGTGTAAAGTCTGTGGTAAACATTGTCCCGTTACCGAAAATGAACATATCGCCCACGATTTGCGTTTGGAGGTGACCTAACCTCTTCAAGGAGACGCCTATAACACCCACATGCTTAAAAAACTTTTATATTGATATGATGGTTATAAAGGATTTGGTCATAACCGGATATATTTTTCTTAACTGTTTTAGTTTACAAACGTTTTTTATTGTAATTTTTCAATTTTTATAAATTTTCGGTTTTTTTCAGAAAAATCTTTAAATTACAGATCGAAATGATGCACTTATTCGATCTAAATTGTAATGAAAGTCGTCAGGCTCCCCCATAACAAGAAAGTGATTCGCTAGTTTGAAAAAAGTAAAATTCAAACGTTTAAAAACCTAAGAATTGATCGGTATAATAAGAAGTGTCTTAAGCTTTTCTGGATGTCACCTTATATATGCTGCCGCATAAACTTGGTATACCCCATACCAGGAGCTACCGGCGCAGCTGTGCCGCTATCGAATGTGAAATGTGTTTAAGTGTTTTTTGATCCTTAGGCCATAAAAGAAGGATAATGGATGTAGAATGCTAAATTTTCTATAACAGTTAGACATCGTCCCGCCTCCCGCTATGATGTGGAAATTAAAATTTTTGCCTGTAGATGAAAAGACTTTCCCGCCCCTGGTGTTGTAGAGTGAAAACAAAAAGTTTTAAAATCACATAAAGAAATCCTTAAATTGATAACCAAATTGACAGTTGGAAATAATCTCTAAATTGAAAATCGAAAGTCGTACCTTCAAGAGAAACAATCGAACAATTTAAACACCAGTTCAATAATTTCAGTAATAATTTCTTTATTTTGACTGGAAAAGTTTACATTAGAAAAAAGTAAGTGAAATGGAAAATCTAGCAGGGAGGGATTATCATGATTCTTGATTTGTCTACTACGTAGTAATTATGCCTTCAAGTCACAAACCCTCTCAAATACTAGAATCTACAATAAGGACAACAATGTTAATTAAAAATTCATTTTAAGCGAACCACACGCATAAGGATGTCTCGCTCTCCTTATTAGCTTCGTTTTCTTCAGAATATGCTTAAGCAGGCATATCCTTCTTAGGTATATAACAGACACTAATATCGACAGATTTGTTTTGCTTAAACATAGGCAGCAAAATTCTTGCACCTTGATCATTGTATAACAAACGAGTCACTAGACCCTCAGCCTACACAATATTATTTAATTAGATCTGAGGCTGAAAGCGATTGAAAAGCATTCAGCCGTACCGCCTAGAAATTAAAAGTGTGGTGTTGAATAAGAAAACGTCTGTTGGATTGTACATATTTTTTGCCCTTTCCTCTCCTCATTTCGTAATACGTAAGGTATGATCCAGTCTTCGACGTGTGCAGCAAAAAGGATTCTTCCGAGCCTAAATTCTTTGAAACAAGAGAATCTGGACATTTTTATTGTTTACCATTGTCAATATGTCAAAAATTGCGGGTATAAAAATTGATTTTTGAAAAATTTAGAGTGGTTCACCCCCATTGACCGTTAAAATGCGTTGAAACTGTGAATGGGACGCAATCATTTTTCAAATTTCTTTTAACGAGTTTTATAGCGCGGAATCCATTTCCGCGAAAAAAAAAATTAATAAAATTTTCTATTATAGTACGTTTCATGAAAGGTACCACCTAAAGATAAGTTAGCATAGTTTTGGGAGCATTTTAATTACTTTGAAGTCAAAATTTGAAAAGCAGTTATTGAGTACTTCGAAACTGCAAAGACCCAAACCCAAAAAAAAAAAAAAAAAAAAAAAATATCTACATATATAATGTATATAAAAAAATAAAATAAATTAAAACAAATTAATATATTTTTGGTATTTTTTAGAATTTTGTTTATTACTTTTGTGTTACAAGAAAATTATACAAAAAAGAAAAAAAAAATTTTTTTTTTCACATAAAAAATGAAATTCGTAAAAAGCAGTCTGTAGAAAATATTATTAAGCCATGTTAGAAAAATATTTATTACGCTTATTGCTATTTTTCTTATTCAATATTTAATTGCACAACTTTGTCGGTAAACGGCTTTTTCGGCTTTTTAATATCGGCTTTCTATATAATTGTAAGGCCTAATAATATTTATAAAAAATTGTATTGATTTTTTTTTCTTGGAGAGGGGTAATTTGTCTGTTAATATATAATTATATTCTGATTGTTTCAATAAATTTTTTTTCATATAAATTTTTAAAAATGAAAAAAGAAGAAAAATGAGTATTTTAATGAGAAATTGAAGTATATGTTTTTGTAATTACACAACATGGCAAATAATTTAAGCTACAAACTTGTTCTAAAAGTCTTAGCTTCCTTCTGTGGGTGTGTTCTTCTAATCTATCGACATATTCGCGTAATTCTTCAATCTCCTCTTTCACTTGTTGTACGGTGTCCAATTCATGCTTTATGGCCACCATGTCGCGTTTCACCTTTAATTACGTAATAGTAAGTATATCAATAGTTTAGGTAAGTGATTTCAATTGTTATTTAACGACTTACTTCTGATACCTCACTTTGGCAGCTTTCAACGGATTTTGTTAATTCTTGTAATTGTGATCGTATCTCGCACAAGGCGACTGTCGTCTCCAAGTGTCGATCGCCTCTTTGAAGCTCATCTAATTTTGCTGATAAATTCATACTCATCACGCTAACTTGCTTTTGCAAACTGTTCGATAAGAAAGTATACGTTTTTGCAGAAACATTTAAAACAAAAAATTAAAACAAAAACTCTCTTTGTTTTAATGTTCAAAAAAAAAAGAAGAAAAAGTTGATTTTTAACTTTTTTAATTTTTTTATTTTGTGTGGAATAAAAGTTTCCCTTAAATAAAAGATTATGGAAGAAATGCAACTAAACATTTGTATGTGTTATAAAATGTTCTCGGCATGCATTGTTAATGTTATGTAATACGAAACGGAAATGTATAGGAGCGATTACAAATTGTAAAAAAAAAAATAAATAAATAAATAAATAAGTGAATCAAGTTAACGTGTTTAAGGTCCTGCAAGGCTAAATAATGTGTTTTACAGGTTACATTCTTTAATGCGTTTACTATCGTTGTGTTGCTATATTTATTGAAAGAATAGAATTACGTAAGCCAAGGAGTATAAGATTTTCAAGTGGCGTATTTCGATATTCCGTAACAAAATAAAGCGAACATCCATTTAATTGTTATAAATCATGCTCGTCATTGCTTCCTGCATGTCGCATATTGTATGCATTCATTATCATAACTCATACATACATATATATGATAAACACACATATGAAATTTTTAGAACAATGAATAACAAGAAACAATTTCATTTGTTGATTAAAAATTGTGTTTGATGGAGCAAAATACCGTTGGGATCAAACAGTGGCCTAATAAGCCACTCTGGAGACTCTGCACCGGGATTATTAACTATAACTGACATCGATGACGCTGAACGCTCTAGTTGTCTGTCTAGTTCGCCAGTTGTTCCAAAAAGCGTAAAAGAGCTCACAGAAACATTGTAAGGGCCCAAAAAGTGAAGTTACGTAAGATAGCTGATAGCCTTAATCGTTATCAGAAGGCACTGTATATACTATCTTGCGTGAACGTACGTCCATCAGAAAGCTTTGTTCGCTACAATAACCACAACGTATCGACAATTCAGAGCGCCGTTCGGAGCGACTTTCGAACGGAAACGTGTCGATATGTCACATTGGATGAAACATGCACTTTCCGCTGAGTGGAAAGTCGTCCAACGAGATTAAAAGCTCAAAACACCACTGGCATGATTGTGACATCCATAATATGCGACGCACATTGCATTTTATTCATCGACTATCTTGAAAACCGATAAACAAACAAAGGCGAGTATTACACGGCATTATTGGGTCGATTGAATGGAGGAATCAAGAAAAAGCCTTGTCTCACTAAGACAATGCCCCGTGTCACAAGTTAGTAAAAACTATACCATCGTATTCTTCATGTCTGGCCCCCAGCGACTAATCGTTTCTTGCCATCTGGACATCAGAAAGATGCTTCAAGTAAAGAAGAAATGCAGAAGTGAGTGCCGGAACTGAAGCCTATTTTGAGAGCAAAGACATATTCTTCAATAACAAGTGAGAAAATTGTATACGGGTTTGGCCGCATCTTTGATACCCATCACTATTGTCGTAGAAAACACACAACAACAACGAAGAGAACTAAATTTTCGTACTCTATTTGTGTGTTGTACATATGAGTGAGTAATGAGCAAGAAACAAGGAAAGCATATTTTTCTGAGTTTTTAGTCACAGCGGAGTGTTAGCGTTGTGAGCGTGTCCTTTGAAAAGTTTTGTGTCATTTTCAAAATGTTTACATATTACAGACAGACAAACAGACAGACATGCGTAAATTGACTCCGAGTATGATGCTGATCAAGCACACATATACTTTCTGCAGTCTCTGGGAACTTCCTTCTGGGCGTTGCAAACATATTGACAAAATAAATATATCCCTTAGCGTTAGAATGAATGTATCACTCTTGAAGCTAAGTATTTTGTAAAAAAAAGTTCTTAGACTGGAAACTTATTGAGTAACACGAGGTATATATATATATATATATATATATATATATATATCCGCCAGGTATCCGACATTATTTACATACAGTATTAACTTTCAAACTTGTTACAAATATCATATAACAAATTAAAGAAACATTTAAAGGGTATCTTAAGGCGCGAAATTAACATTTCTACAATTTTCTAAGGTTATATTTACTAGAAAATTATCAATATTTTGGCAGCCGATCACCGTTTCGCGGATATTCAAGCTTAACTTGAAAAGAGGAAAATTTGAAATTGTCTCTTTTTAGGGCCGCAATCGTGGTTTGAATAAAGGATAAGCAAAACCAACCTATTATTCATAATCGATATTTGATATCGTGAGTTCGATTGCTATTGTAAAAATGTAGTCCGGCAAATCGGATGTGATTTGAGGCAACAACGACTAATTTATTTCTTATTATACGTATGCATTATTATTATTCGGACATATTGAGTAGATAAGTAATTTCGGGTAAAAATTTCGACAAATATTATTCGCAATTATTCTTCTTCTTGTGGAGGATAACAAATTAATTGGAAGTTAAAGAGCCAAACATTTTAAAAAAATATTTTGAGATGAACCTAATGGTGATGATGATGGTGATGAAGACTTTGAATTTTGCACTTTCAAACAAACACATATATTTGCTTTGGTATAAAATAATTTCGTTGATAAAATCTTTAGGTTCTTGGACGCCTTCAAATTACTAATTTATACATGAATCCGTTTTACAAAAATCTTGAAACTTCTATTATTACAGAGGCAGAGAGGAAAGAAAAGGCAAAAATATGTAGAGAAGAGTGATTGTAAGTCATTGAACGTGATGAAATATATATGTATGTATATATATAGTTGATCAAAATTTTATTTTTCTTTTCTTTTTTTTTTGCTGCGGATTTATAGGTGAAAATGCAATGCACTACAAAGCATTCAAGATTAAAGACTAAAGGCCGAATTTTGACCATGATATAGTTTTTATTTATTTAATGTTTTTTATTCATTATTTTGAAAACTATTTCATTACAATGATTGCTTCCGTTTGTAACTATTATGGAGAATTGTTTGCAAATGGATTTGTTGCAAATCCATTATTAGAATTATTTTCTAAAATCCAAGAAGAAGAAAAACGGAACGATAGAGTAGAATAAAAACGATGAAATGCAGAAAATGACCATAAGTTAGAAACTTAACGTTTGATTATTAACTTTTCAACTTCCAAAATGTTGATTATGGGCCAACCAAAAATATTCATTAACATAATGCTTCAATCAGCAAAAAACCTAAAATAAATTATATATACATATATATACAAATATATACAAAAAAAAAAAAAATACACATGCGAATGTGTGTATTCATGTCTTCTTTCATTGTTTGCTGCATAACGGGGTTAAAAAATGTTTCATAGAGAGAAACAAAGAAAGAGAGAGAAAAAGATTAAGAAAATGATATCCCTTGTAGTGGCAACGATTCATTGATCTCTACTTTCAAATGTATATAGTATGATAATTATTTTCCTTTTTTTTTATTTTTTTTTTTTATTTCAAGGTTAACACAAAAAATATTCATCTTATCTCCTCAGTAAGCGCTGGTGAAAAGTCTCACATTACATCAGTTATAGATCGTAGAGTTTTGACGAAAATATTGAATCGTAGAGTTTGATTCAACGCCAAAGCTTTAAACGGCTGCTTTTATGCCATGTGCAAAAGCTGACATTATCATCTTCAATATCTGCAATTATATTACGAGACTTTGGCCTAAAATTTCCTAAATATTGTGCTTTCGAAATATTCATAATTTTGTCTACGCATATTTCGCGCAATATTTTTCTTATAATTTTTGAATTTTTCTATTCTCATTTTGTATTATATTTAATACAATATATTACATGCATTACGGTCACTTTTTCACTTGAAAAAGGCATTTGTTGAGAAAAATTAATCCAATATATAATATATGTTGTCCCTCCGGAAAAGCGGCGATACGATGTCGTTGGCCGCGCTCCAATTATTAACCCATTTTCGCAGCTTCCCTTCAGCATTTCGAAACCGTGTGTCAGCCAAGCTATGTTGCATCGGTCTGAACAAGTGGTAATCAGAAGGCGCTATGGTAGAACTTCTAGCAGCTTATAACCTACTATACCTTGTTGATCTCCCTATATGCACAGCAAAACTTTATGCACTGAATATTCCGCAGCAGATCCACTTTTCCGCGCCCCAGAAAACTCTACCTTTTCTTGTCTGGCAGGCAATAAAACCGCAACGTTAAAACGGCTCGAACTGGTATTTTCGGTCAATTCATACGACAGCCATTTTGCCTCCCATCGCATGCAAATGTCTAGGAACAGTTGGTTCATCAACTACCAAGCTGTTCGGAAGTTCTTCGAGATGTTTCGCTGGGTCTTCCAGGGTCCAATACATCTCACATTGTCTTCGAACTTTTCTAGCCCTCGAGGCCGTTCTTTTTCATTGGCATCAAACTCGCCACTTTTGAACCGTTGAAACCGAAACCGAAACCGACAAGTGGCACATGATGGGGCAGCGCCACAATAAGCTTTTAAAAGTGTTTGTCGGGCTTTGGCAGCAGATTTCTTTCAAGTAAGAATGTCGAAAATGTAATTTTGAACGTTCCATGATTAACATCTGTATACCTCGAATAACTCAACAATACTGAATGGAAAACTGTTATTTTACGTAAGTAAAAATGAGAATCATCGAATTTACCTCTACAAGGAGGTTTGGTTGACATTGACAGATATAAAACGTAATATCCTAAGTTTGGCCATCTGATAACAACATAACCTTCAACCCTGCATCGGTATCACATAACTTTTTTCGTGCGAAAATGTTAAGGTTTTCGCTAAGCCTTTATGGATGATGACTGCGTGATGAATGCGTGACGACATCCAATGTCCAAATAAGCATAAGGCCGTGTATTGTGGTTTATTCCAATTAAGGAGCGACACTAACGATAACTGATCCAATTACGATAAAAAAATGGCCACGATAAGTCAAAAGGCATAATATCGTGAGTTTTCAATATGACGAAATTTGAATCCATATAGCAAAGCTCGCTCAAGAAACGTTTGCGATTGTAATCCCGAATATCTTCCGCTCCCCGCTGGAATTAGCTGGCATTGCCTTCCGCCTTCCGTCTTCCGCCTGCCGATTATCATTTGTTCCAAATAAATAAATAAACATACACAATATATTTTGAGTTTTGTAGTTTGAAGGGGAAGTACAAGCCAACAATATGATGAAGTTAATATTTTCCGGTAGAACCGGAACGGAAGACAACAGCAACATTGGTTTTTAAACATTAAATTCTCACTCGGAAGTTGAATTTAATGTAATTACAAGAGCTGCAAGGGCACAGTAATTGCGAATGGCCTTGGAAAATTTATAGATAAACATCTCTTCAATGCAAGGAGATATGGACACATAAATAATTTCCGAATTCTTTTTCTGATATACCTAACATTGCCAATGGTACGCGCTACACTGTGTTATAAATAATAGAAAATTATTAACATATTTCATCTTATGCATAAATCTTCTATTTATCGATGCACATCCCGATTTTTAATTTTTATAAGAATTTTCTGCAGCGTAAACGATGAACTGTACTTATCAATCCTTGTAGTTTGTAGAATAAGACTTCTTTGGGAAGGAGAGTTAAAATGAAAGCTTCTTTCAACTTATATAAAATACGATAGATTCTTTATAGTGTCAAGCTATATATACATTCAAGAGAGGTCACGAAGCAGCTCATAGTAATGGCGTATTATAGAGATTTAACAATAGTATACTTTTGGGATATATTATGAAAAATAAAAACAACAGCAGGAAAGTAGATTATGCTATGTGTATACAGATATATATTAAAAGGACTTGTATAACTTTGTGCTGCATGCTTATCATCCAGTAAATAATCATAAATATTATTCTTCTTGTCTGTTTTGTCTTTGCCGTCTCGTTTACTTTCTTTCCTTTAAAGTACGCATGCAACCAACGTAACATTCTTTCGGTATGTTAGTGTACATAATACTAACATCTAAATATACAGAAACATATATATATATATATATATATATGTGTGTATATATATATATATATATATGGTTTGGTTTATCTTTAACATATGTATATTACGAAAATTTCTATTGTTTTCCTTATGCAACAACAACAAAAACAACAACAACTAACATGGGATAGAGAATAAGGTGTCTGTCTTAATAATTTTTACATATCTTTTATACATTGTGCATATATATATATATATATATATATATATTTCTTTTTTTTTATTTTGCATATATATAGATACGTACATACATGTACACTAATATGCACACACACACACAATTGAACCTTGTAAGATGTGCGATGAGCTAGCTGTATACGATATTTTGTATTTGAAACAAAACAATAGATTTTCGTGTTTCTTAGTGTGACCGACTGTCTAGGTTTATGTTTCTTCCTTGTACGTGTGGGTACAGGTTTTGAGTTGAACATGGTTATACTTGTTGTTGCCGCTACTGTGTACAATTTCTATATATATACATGTGTGCATATAAAGTATATTCGTGTACACATACAGTAGCAATATAAAGAAAAAGATTTGACTTTATTAATACACACAATCATAATGAAGTTGTATTAAGTATATTCAGCAGCTTACATGTGTATGTGTTAACATATTTTTACACAATTTTATTATACGGTGTTGTATTTATATGAAAATTTTAAATATATAAAAATATATTTGCATACTTATGTACATAAATATATGTAAACGATATATAAATTTTAAACATTCATATAAATTCGAACCGTACAATATCTTAGCAATGGTCACTATATATCGCTTTAGCTTTAGCTACGCATCAAATTGTAACTTGATTTTATACTCAAATGAATTACATTTCGATGAATATAAGACGTGCAGTGACTTTACTTCATTATTGTTAATATTTTTTGCTTAACGAATACCGAATAACGTCTAGAACGAAGCTGCTCATCACATCTAACTTACTTAACTATTTTCGGATTTTAAAATTGTCGCTTTTAGGCGCTTTTAGTAACAAATTCTTAATAAAGTTAACACAATCTGTGTAATAACGATCGGGATATATATGATGAATTTATGAAATCCACAGTAGACTTTGTGAGCAAAAAATAAGTTGCATTTTTTCATTCAAACGTGGCCGGTGCTTTGGAATTATAATAATAATATATATATATATATATATATATAATAATAATATATGTAGTATAGTATATTTATAGTATATATATATTCAATTGCTGCAGAGTTAGACACGTTTTTGTAATTATAGAAAAGCGAGTTTTTCCATTTTTTACTGCGTCTGTGAAACGACGACTTCTGGTTATCGGGACATCGTGAAATGCGTCATCACGGCAGATGAATGGAAGAAGAACGTACCAGTCGAGCGAATATTGTGCGAAAGGTGAACGAATACTGAAAAAATTTAGCTGAAATCGCTCGAAAATCAACATAAGGCTGACAGTTTTCCGACCATACTGTTAATAGGTTATACGAGGTACGAGAGATCTATGAGAGCGATGAAGTAAAGATTTTTTCATTCTATAAACAATTTCACAGCAAACATTCATCGAACTTGAAACTGTTGATTGATTGGTCAATGATATCCCTGCACTCTCTGTAATCATCGAATAGTGTTCGGAATTAATTAAAGTTCAGTCAGAGCGAGAAATATCGTAAGGATAAAAGGCTTTTGAAGAAGATTCGCAAAATACTTTTTACCCCAATATTTGCTTGCGGAAAATATATCTCATACAAGGCACATTTATGTAAATTTTTAATTTTACGAAACGGGAAGGAGTTAACTCGATTTGTACTATAAAAATTTCAACACGGATTCGTACATTCTCAGCTGATTTAATCTCTATTTAGTCATTCATATAAGTTGTCAATATTATTATTATTCTTATAAAACGCTCAAACTTGTTATTTGAGCCGCGGTCCTCTATACGTGTAAGCACGCTAAGCTAGTCACGAATGATTATAGGTATAAAAGGTATAGGTAAGGAAGGACGTGAGAAGAAAGTAGCTTATGTGATATTTTCGACTTGAAAATGGAAACATCTGCTGCTGATAGGTTGCTGCAAAGATGGGCAATGACGATTCGCGGTACTGTGCCGTCTGGTATGCGGGCACACCTTCGTCTCGAACGTCTGATAGTGCTAAGAAAGCTCAGTTCTACTGTTAAAGGGATTGATTGATAAACACACGATATGTTTTATTTCTATGGAATATTTTTTTTTATGTGATCAATAGCGGGGATGGGCTATGCTATATGTCGCCTACTCGTGTAACACGATGAGTGTCAGAAAGAAGAGGGGAAAGAGAAAGAAATAGAAATGCGTTGGCCGCAGGCCAATCGGTAAGTCTTACGCCTCTGAGTCGACTGAGCTCTCGCTATAGCTACGACCAAAGAAAACTTTACCGCACTTGAGATTTGAATCCGCGAACACTGACTTGATAGTCGCGATTCATATTTACTCGGCTATTCAGGCGCATTATATAGGCGGACAATAGTCAATCCAATCTAATTCGGTGAACGTATTTTATGTTCGTTATGTGCAAAGCAAAACTCTGCTTCAGCGTTCATTTTATAAAATTTCCTCCTTAAAATAGTTCACCTAAATATTCATATATGTCTCGCGCCTTACGATGCACGAAGTAATATATATATATATATATATATATATATATAATTTTGCTTTCATTTATTTTGTTGAATGTATCGCAGTTAATCGCAAGCGATTTCGCTTCTTGAATCACGCGATAAGTAGAAATAAGTCCAATCAGTAGAAAAGGAGTTAGAATGCGTTTTTATGTTCTTCAGATATTTGTTGGGTTTGTATTAAAGTTTATGTTTTTCTCTTCTTGCAATTCATTGTTGGGACAAAAGTTTCGATATAGGGTTAATTTATCGTATGTTAGTTTTTCCTATGTATATGTATATATATATATGCATATATATATATATGCAGGCATTAAAGAGAAAAAAAATTCTTTATAAAATTTTTAGTTTACTGGCAAATTGTTGTTAAATATTAAAGAAAGGAAGTCAAATGTTGTAAAAGAAAGTGAACGAAAAATTAAAACGAAATTTTATTTTTATCTGTCGAGAAGGGATCAGTCAGTTTTAGAAAAGTAATTCAAACTTTTATACTTATATTCATTATTATTAAAACGATAAGCTCGATTGGATTATTTAGTCATTTTTTGTTTACATATTCTTTCTCTTTTTCTTCCTCTTCTCTCGCCTTTGCTTAATCTTATCGATTATTATATGAGTGCGTAAGAGAAATGTAACGCCAAACTTTTCACATATTATGATAAAACCTATCCCAGAAGGACAGACTTGAGGTAGACCCTCATCAGGTTTTATTTCAATTCTGAATTATTTTCTGAATCAATCGGTTGATTGTCTGTCCATCTGCCGATTGCAAATTTTGAGCTATTTTGTTGGAATGTGGCACATTGACGTGCTTTCGCCCAAGGACGAGCACCATTGACCGCTTGTTCGACTACTTTCCATATAGTGCTTTAACTTGTTCTTCAAATTGAAATGTTGTGAATGCTAAATGGGTGACTAAAAAAAAACACTCCTCGGTAAAGGAATGAAACGTAAGATGAGGTAGCATCAAGGGTAACAAAATGTTATAATATGGACCCACGCACACATTTGCAATAAGTTGCATGCATAACAAAATGCAACGATAGCTTAGACTTTTCGCAGATTAAAAGACTGACGACCCGCTCATATAATGCACTCACATGTCACACTTCTTAAAGCCTTAGGGCTAGCATCCCTTAAGAAATTATCGCTAGATGTCCATCTGCAAAGCTATGTTAGCTGCTAGAAGAAATTGTGATTATACTCCCTAAGCGGAGTGATATATTAGATTAGTCAGAAGTTTTGCAACTGGTTGAAATACTTGAAATCTGGCAAACTTTATAAACTGCATACTGTAAACGACCGTTTAGCCAAGGGAATACAACCCGCGGCTCAGTGCGGTGCACCATGCTTTGTTGCAAACGATTTCGTGCTGTAGCTACGTTTTCGTGCTGCACCTACCGGCCAGCTACTTTAAAATTATAAAACTATACTGTATTGTATACTGTTTATTATTTAACTTTGCTGGTTGCTGCTGATTGATATTCTGCGCTATAATGCCATAGTCATAAATCTTAGACTTACGTCCGCTTGTTAGTACTTTAAGACTGAAAATATATTGTAAATATATAAAATTTTTTACTTTGAACTGAAATTGTTTACTTGAACTTGTTTATTTTGAATTTTGCTTTACCTTTAAGCGATGATCTTCCCTCTCTCCCTCTCTCTCTCTCTCTCTCTCTCTCTCTCTCTCTCTCTCCGTCTATGATATCGTCATTGAAGCCTTGCACCTTAATAGTGTTGCTTAAATCGGTTGAATGTCTTGTGTGTATTGTAGGCAAAAATGAATTGTGTTTTGCGTGAACAATAGAATCGATTAATCTGTCCGTCTGTCACAATCATAACTACGAACTTGAAATGTTTTCGAAATCAATATATTTGATCTTAATCTTAATCTCGTTAGGTGAGAATTGTATTTATCCGATAACCCGCTTGTAGGCCTTGGAAGCTTTCGGTTTTCGTTCCTAATAAAATTTTCGTGCCAAGAACGTAAATCAGCTAAACTGTAACAAGAGTTATCCTATGATAAGTAAGAACTGAATACATACACAAATGAAGCCGATAATGAGATCCGCCCAAATCGTATATAAATATGTTTTAAAATACATACGTAGATACAGTCTAAGATCGATATGCCCTGAGTGAAGGGTTGTTCGCTCTATTTTGTTAAAAGGAATATGTTGTATACAACTTAGTGATGGGCATTAAATGATTCGATCGATTGAGTTCTCTTATGCTTCCTTAGTTAGGTTAAGTAAACTAGCAAATGTAGCTTAGCTTTAAGCTTAAGTATCTCTTCTTGTTGTTTTGATATATATATATATATATATATATATCTATATTTTTTTTTTTTCTTCTGAATAAGTATGTATCACTCTATGACAGGGACAGTTCACACAATGAAGTTAGAGGAAAAATTTTTTTAATTTTTTAACCCTATGTTTTATCCCCGCTTAAGATGAACATCTAAACGGGTCTTTATCGATAGTTAATGGGTAAATTTGTATAGAAATTTAATGAGTTGAATGCGTTACATGTGAACTACGCCGTTGTTTATGTTATTTTTATTCTTGTTCTTCTCTTTGTTTTCTTACAAAATATGCAACACATTTTGTTTATATTAATTAATTGTGATTGAAAAAAAAAAAAATCAAAATAAACGGACAACTTTTTCAATGTTTCTCTCTCTTCTCAGTTTAGATTTATTAATAATTATTATATAGTTACTGTTGTTTTTTTTTTTTTTTTTTTGTTTTTTTTGTATTTGTTTCCTTTTTTTTTGTCACCTGAGCTCAGGGGTTATGCCCGAATTCAAATTACGGAAAATTTGTGCAATGTTTGTTTTTTGTTTTTTGTTTTTTTTTTTTTTTTTTTTAACAAAACCAATTGGCATTATATGACAATCACCAATATTAGCAAAACACACGAGGATTATTTTGCTTACATTACATACAAAATATGTAATTAAACGAATTAATTATATTATAATTTAGTTGAAAAAATTTTTACAGTTTTTAATAATTGAAATTTTGAGAAAATGAAAAAAAAAAAGCAAACATATGTTGCTTTGACGTTTTTATTCATATTAAGGTAATTTAGTTATGTTTGTGAATTCGGTATTTTTTTTGTTTTTTTTTTGTGTTTCTTCTTTTTTCCGCTATTTAGATTTTGTAAACAATTAAATTTAAATTATATATCAGTTCAATGGTTAAAACGAAAAAAAGGAAAAAAAAATGTTATAATGATTTTGCCAAATGAATAAAACATATGAAGTAATGAACTTAATGAATACGATTTTAAATGAACATAACGGACAGTTTGTTTAAATAATTAAATCGAAAAGAAGAAAAATGAAAAGGTTTCAATCGACTTAGAATCCAGCTACCCTTTATATTGTTTTCTGAGTAATCAAGTTAAGATATTTATTTTATAAATCTTTAAGGCTGTCAAGGTTAAGCGCAGGCAGAAGTACTAAAGAAGAAGTTGTATATAGTAAAGAGCTTCTCGCCAACTGGCGAATTATTTCTTAGTACAGAAGAAAATTTATTAAATAAAGTAAGAAAATATTAGGTAGTACGAAGAAAGCTTAATTTCCGAAACTCTTATAGTTGGCCTCATAGTGAATGCATAGTTCATCTATACGAACTGCAATAAGTAAACTTGCAAATGAACAAACACATCCGCACCGAAAGCGCAACTTAATAATAATAGAGAAATTGTACGTATATGGGTATAATGTCTTCCCTACAGAATTCATTCATGTTAGTGTCCATAAAGCGATTTAAAAATTTTGATTCACGATAACTTGGTCGGTAATATTTTTAAAATTTTTTTTTAAGGGCTTAGTTTTCCTATTCATTGTTATAATTCCGACGCATTATGACACATTTTGAAGGGAATATTTCGATTTAATTTGATTCAATAGCACATAAGCATTGTATACGGAGGCAGGACAGCATTGACAGGACGAAGAAATGAGCTTAACTGCAACTAACTCTATTATGCATTTATGCGCATGATTTTGCGTTCCAGACTTTTCTGAGAAAGGTTTAATTGCTGGGAAAGCTTATTCATTCTCCGATTGTATATATTGTATAATAAAAATGAAAATTGATAAAACAAAAATGAAATGAAATTAAATTAATTACAATGACATTTTATGTTTGTTTAATTTTAACATAATTTTTTTGTTGCTGTTTTTATTGTTAGTTTGCTTTGTTTTAATATCAATGAGATTACAATGATTTGGATGTTTTGTTAAATATAAACTCTTTGGTGAAAGGTCATCTTTATGCCAATTAGTTTTTTTTTTTTTCTTTTTTAATTTTTGGAAAGGATAATTATAAGAGAAAATATTGACTTTTTGGGCTCTTGTTTTTAATTTTTTAGTATGACTTAAAAGTTAAAAAAAAAAAAAAAACGAGTTTAAGAAGAAATATGTTAAGAATATATGCTGTTGAAGACAATAGAAAAATCATATATGTTATGTTGGAAATATGATGAAAGAGCTATGAATGTCATTGATGGCTATTAAATTTTCGCTTTCAGCTTTAATATATATATTTTATAGGAAATTATACATTTGCGTGTATTGCATAATGCTTAAGTGCTTCAGCATTTAAAACATTCAACGAAAATAATTGCAAATTTTCTCCAAAGCAATATTTATTCATTTTTATATTCTTCTTCGACAAAACTATTGCATATTTTAATGCGTATAGTTTTTATAAATAAATAAATTGCGTGTTCGCGGCGAAAGTTTAACGATCCGTGTCTGCAGCGTTTAGCCTTGTAAGGAGTGGACAGAGAACCAACTCGCAGTCTGGTTGATGTTCATCCATCCTCAAACGCTTACATATTAGGGCTTCGCTGATTGAGCACTCACTACAGCTACGATCAAGTACGATCCGAGATTTAAATTCGCGAGCACCGACTTGGCAGCTAGTTGGGCAGCTGCGCGATAGTGATAACGTGACTCAGTCTGTGATCAAAAATGTCGAATTGGAATTGAAAGCTTCGCTATATAACAATGTTTACGCAACTGCCGGTATTAGAATCAAGTAGAACTAAGTATCTAAATGTTGCGGTTTCATCCAGCTCTGAATCCAGCTTAATTGGTTTTTCTTCGTTAATCTGTCATTCTAGTGGTCTTTATAGGACTTCAAATTTATTTTATTGCCTTTCATTTTCGAGCATTTTCGAGCGTGCAAATAAGGGGAGAATTTTTCCGCTTTTTTTCTCATTCGATCTCGGCTACTCTAAACTAGTGAAGTTTTAAAATGTATTACGCCTTTAAGGTACCATACTTGTACAATAGTTTTTATATTGAATTGATTCGAGTTTATATTTTTGTGTTTTTGTGTTTCTGTAGCTGGAATGACTGACTGCTCAATCGATCCCTATTCCTTTCTCTTTCCTCTCCGCGCATTAAAATTTCGTGCCGGCTGCTTTTAGCAGAAAATTTGTTTGTTTATATTACTGTGCCAACCTGACAAAAAAGTATATGCATTTTGATATCATTGCGGGGGTATTTGAAAGAAAAAATATGCAGTCTTATTACGTTTTGTCCGCGGCATTGTGTGTTCGAAAAGTCAGACGAGGCAACTATTTCTCAACTGATTTCAAAATCTATAGACAATCTATAGACTACGAGATGTCGAACATCAAGAAATGCTCACTATTCCTTACGTGTATGAATGTATGTTTAGGTTAAAATTTTTATTCGCATTTTTAAAAAATTTCATTTTCTAATTGAATTTAAGTTTGTCATGTGTTTATTAATATTATTCATCTTCATTAGTAGATTGCTTTTATTGGGATTAGTTTGTCTTCTCTTGCATTTTCTAAAGCATTTTCTGGCATTCAGCGTAGAAGCAATTTTAGTTTTCGTCTTCTTTCTCGTCATCACTACAATCGTTAACTTAAAGCTTAAGCAATAGAATCGCGTATAAATGAATAAAAAATGAAAAAAATGTAAAAAGAATGTTCAAATCAACTATTTATTGTATAAAGTTTGCAAATATTTTTCTATTTCGCTGTTGACTGACTGACTGTTTAGTATTTAATGAAATTGCAGTAAAAGAGATTTTTAAATGAGTTGCTTTTATACTGGAAAGCATATCATGCTTTCACATAATTCGAACGATTTTAATTAATTTTTATTTAGCTTATACTAAAGAACAAATATACATATATTTCGCTATCGCATAGGCGAATATCAAGTAGTTTGAACGTGCAGAGATTTTCGCTACCAAAACATAGGTTTGGTTAGATTAAGGTTTTCAATTACCCTACTAAACCAAATTTAATTGCCATTAGCGATGGAAGGGAGTGGTGATATTGTTATAGGCAGATGTAATTAATTTACTGAATTGATTTTTTGAAGTCAAATGCCAAAGGAATTTCATTTTGGAAATTATCAGCTTTTGTTCGCTTTGCTGTTTGGGCAAATTTCCTTTTCCGGTAAAAATAGCTGCGATCGGCGAATTGTCATGTGTGCCGTTAAGGAACAAAAAGTTTTTATCTATCAACTTGAGATTGTAGGCATCACAAAAGAGAATAAATAGTTTTGAAAACTTTTCAATTATCTTTTCTTCTCTTTTTCTACTCAAAATTTCAGGGTATAATAATAATAAATCCTCTTTATAGAATCTAGATGTATATGAAACTTTAAATCGACATAGTCCTACCTATGCATTAGCTTATCGAGAACGCGGCTACCAAGATCATCGATTAGTTTTCCGAGTAACGATATTCTCTCTTCCACCCCCCCCCCC
>CCAG010010354.1:0-13615 GCA_001077435.1 Glossina morsitans morsitans | reverse complement strand
AAGCTAAGTGTAAAAAAAAAAAATTAATGTCTGATCACAGCTTGAAAGCCAAATGCGGCGCTTAATCCTACGAATAAATTCGACGCTTGGGAATTTGCTTATTCTAGTTAAAAGAAATATTTACAAATTTAACATAAAGCACTAGATTATTCTTAAGTAAATTTGGAGAAATATCTTTATTTCTCAAGAAAGTGAACAACGCAATCCTCGTCCATCCGTTTCTTGCTCGTGCACCCTTGTACAATAAGATTAAACAGCCAATACCGAAAGCTATGAAAGGAAAGGTAAGAACTCTTTGCACTCTTTGCTTATTCACGGTGACAAGAAATGGCGGCTTTCCAAATTTTTGTTTATTTTCATGGTTTTGATTGGTGTTTAGATAACTGAATGAACGCATTGAACGTGTTAAAGGAAAAAGGAAAATGCTTTGTTCATTTGAAGTTATCAAAGCGAAAATTTGGGAGCTTAAAAAAACTTTAAAAATTTGTTATTAAAATTATTGTTATGTTAGCAAAATTTTTATTAAAAATTTTCTAAATGTAATAATAAATTTATTGTAATAATATTTATAGTTAACAAATAGAGAGGTATTATAATAAATTCGAAAAAATTAATATGAAAAAATGTTTTGTTACGGATACTAAATAGATGAAAAAAAAAACAAGTAAGAAAGTTATATGCGGCGCTTGGTGTATCTCTTACACCCTACTTCTATTATATAGAAGAAAAAAAAAAACGATATAAAATAAAATATCAAAATCTGTAATGATGCATAGATTTCCAACAGCAAACTCCTTGCTACGACAGTGTTCGCCAAATTTTAATCCGATATCTTCATTGTTAGCTGCTTACGCCTACCGGGAAAATGCCTGCGAGAAAATGCCTACCACAAAAATCCACTTTCGGACAGACGGACAGCCGCAACGCCAAACATACTTGCTACTGCACCTATATAGAAACATTTCTACCTAAGCTGACAATGTTAGCCGTAGATAATTGAGAGCAGCTAAAAGTTTAATAGGCGACAAAGAGCTAATGGTTGCGGTATAGAATGAAAACTTTGAGCTCAAATTTTTTGTTTCTACCAGATTGCGCTCTTAAAACAATGGAGTGAGTGGAATGAGGCATGATGCCAAAATTAACGTTTTTCACAAAATGTGTGTTATTACAACAGGATGTGATTATCACTCACACAGTCGGAACGAAATCTCGTATCTTGGCGAGGACAGAGTTTAGCACAGAGACGTCTTGAGGAACGGTGCGTACCATCTGAGAACACCAGCCGCAGTAATGTATTCAACAATTTCTGTACGAGCAATGGAACTGAATGAATTGTTTATGCAGAACTTACATTAACAAACAATTATTTTGTTTTATTTTTTACAGTTTTTTCACTTCTACATAACGCGAAACTAAAGACGTTTATGACCTGCGTATAATATTTTACATATAACTTGCATGGATAAATAAATGAATTTAGAGTATAAATAAAAGCAATACATTTTAACTGTTCCCATGATTTCCATAAGTGGCAGAGAAGCGCCTCATGGCGTGATTCTTCTCAAAAACAGATGTTTAGATTATGGTAAGTGCGTTTAGACAAGACACGTGAAGAATAAGCTTAAGAAGATGTAAATATCGAAAGCCGGCTCTCGTTGAAGCTTCAAATGATTTGACATAATGAGACCATCGAGTCAATTCTCTTTCCAAAAAACTGAAGCATACCACAACTGGTTTAGTCGAGCTTGAAACGAAAGATGCAAATTAATTTAATCCCAAGCCTGATCCTTCAGCATACATAAAGACATAGGCAAATACTTTCAAGCATGATATAAAATGAAACCTTTTAAGCATCTGAGCACGAAAGAGACAAAAATGAATGATCACTTATCTTTCCAAGTTGAAAAGTTGATCGGGAAACCTGTTCGGTGATAGAAGCAAAGGCACACAAAAGATGTAACGAAAGAATAATTTTGTAAGTTGGAATAAATAGATGGGTTAACTGTGTAACCCTCCTCGAAATTTCGTTGACAATTTCTTGGCCGCTACAGCGGAAGCTGCAGAGAGATTACGGAATTTTTGCTTCAAACCTCTCATATTTTGATGAAACATCGTGAAAAAATCGTCAGGCCCTGACAAAAGATTTTCTCGTTTGTATATGATTGCGATGTTCCGATTTTCGGACGGAATAAATGTAAACAAACCTAATCATTTTCTATATTGTGGAATGCCATCTACGGCAAGTGACGAGCAGAAGCTAACATCTTTCGTACGTTTAACACGGCGATAGTTAGAAAGAGGCGGGCAAGAGAGAGGTGGTAAGTGTCGATTGGTAAGTGTTATGACCCCATCGACTTTAGCTACTACACGACGATTATGATCCCATATCACTCGTCATTAAGGCATTGTCTATCGCTTAAGATAGATACTGCAGCTTGTGTGATTAATATTTTTGATGTGTATGTTAAACCACGAAACTTGATTTTAGGCTTATAAACGCTAACATTCGAGAACCTTTATCATTAGTCCTTTTGAAGAAAGTTCTGCTGAAAATGATGAAACTTTCCTTCGAGGGTCTTAAACGCAGATATATCAGGATTAACAGAAGAGATTATTTACTCATAACATCAGGGATCATATAAACCATCCAAGCGAAATTAAAATTGCGTATTCAAAACACTTTTCGCCTTCGCTTCTCCTCCGACTGAGTTTTGAGAGAACTCAAAAATGTTTATTGTCTATACATTCTTCTTTTCCGTTGCAAATTGCTGTTGCATTTTCTTTAAGAAAGAAAGTTCCTACTGCTTTACTCACATCTAATGGGTGGACAAATAAGGTCCGTATAATTTCAGGTATAGATAGATATCTTTGCCATTGATGTATGGTATCATATAAGTTTAAGTTGTTTACAAGTTGGCTATTAGTGTATAGTGCACAAAGATGGATTTCACCTGTCGCACTGCGTTCTACTGTTTTAAACTAGAAAAAAAAATGCAATAAGTTACAAAATGGTTTGCGGAATTTTATGCCAAAATCTGTCAAGACGATGAGAGTTCATCCAGATCCAGCAAAAGCAACTCGGGAAGTGATCTTCGGCTTGGGTTGTGAACTTCTCCCGAGCTTCTCTGGACCTGTCTCATTTTGTTTTCGGTTCCAAAAAATGCAGTCATATCAGCAGTTCTCTAAAGTTGAAAATATGCGAAATTGGATTCGTTATTACTTCGCCTCGAATTCACGAAATTTTGACAGCGGGGTCACTCGCAATTTACGCGATCAGAGACAAAAGACCACATATATAACGAGGGGGCATAATAGCTCGATTCTTAAGCTTTCTAATAAATATTTTTTTAATTGAATCTGAATTTTATGAAAAGAATACGAAGAACTTATTTTTACACACTACGCTGGCATACCGATAATTACTAAATAATTTTTATATAATTTTTAAAAAAAGTTGTAGTCAAGTCCTGTGAAAACTTTCCTTCTTAGGTATAAATTTAAGCTCTTGTGCGAACATAAATTTATATGTTCATGAAAATGGTGCAGAAAAATAAAAAATTCTAAATAAATATATTTATATTTTTCTGTGAACTTCCTTAAAAAAACAAGAAAGGAATTAAAAACTGAGAAAAAAAAACCAACATACAAATTTGAACATGGAAAGAACTGCTTTATCTAAACAGCAATTTTTAAGTGACTCGTTAACATGTTTACGTCGTCCACTTTCGAATGCAACCCCGTATTATCGTTAACTTTTATAGATGTTGGCAAACAAGAAGCGAATATAAAAAGAAAAACGTATTTATATTGAAGGAAGACGAATGAACGAGAGAGAGAAAAACACGTACTTGCAGTAAAAATATAGAAACTATACACGTATGCACGAGTAAATAAACACAAACGTGTATTTTGTACAGAAATATCGCTTATGTATATCTTTATATATGCAAGAGTTTCCCGACCGTTGGAAAGAGGTACGATAGACGAGAAGAAGAATTTCTCATTGACCTAAATATGTATGTACGTGTATATACATGTATATATTGTATGTTATTGTATGTGGCTTCTATATACTATTTGTAATGTCAAATATCAACTATCCGTTTATTGAACGTAGTAATAATGTCGTCAATGGAGGTGAAGGTAAAGCCCAGATTGGTGGATGCTGTATAAGAGAGAAAGCTATTTGAAGGAGAAACCGTAATATAATAAGATAATAGATAGATATGACGATGATATAGAAACCAACAGAGAAGTTTTTTTTTTTTTTCAAGGTAAACAGGAAAACCCTTTAATGCTTATGTGTAAAATTGAGACGTCGCGGAGCCTGGTAAGCTTGTAATAAGAACCAGTTTGATATCGTTCAATGTCATGCACATCACAAAATTCTTTTCTTAAGGTTTAAATAACGTCGTATTGAACTAACTGCAGTTCATGGTACCCTTTGATCTGCTATTCGAGAGAGTAAGCGTTTGACTAAAAACAAAAACCGTATGCAAATTGTGATTACGCACTGTTTTGATTTTGGAACTCATGCTTATCACTAATTGTGACTAGTTTAAGAATACAAAGTCATTGGACGCTTTGAACATTACTTCTTTCACGTTCGCTTTTCGAAGCTCTTTCACAAATGTCGACTTTGTTCGCCAGTAATTGACAAACGATGTTGTGATACGTTTCAAATTTCGATCAAAATACTTTCAATACTCTCACGATGATCGTCACACATTGTTGTCTCAAAACATGATTTGAAAGAATCATGAAGAAAAAACTTCAGAGATCACCTTTGAAAGCCCGAATCTGAAATATGGCAACTCTACGTAAGTAAATAAAAAGTACAAGTATAGATCGATAATAAGATATAGTAGGCTTACTGTAAGCGCTACTATGAGCATGAACGTACAAACAAAGCGCCAGATTTTTGTAACATTTCCATCGGACGCCAACAAAAAATTATCATTTGCACAAACTTTTACTTGAAAATTAAAGAACGATAGAACAAAAGCCATGTTTTATTTCTTAACGAAAGCATGTATGGGTTATGTAACAGATAATACATAGTAAAAAATGTATGTTATGGAAAAGTGGCTGTCATTTGATTATTGAAATCAGGCCCAAGTTAAAAGTAAGCTTTAGTTTTCTAAAATGTTAACAGGGTGCAAGCATGTGGCCGACGAACACACAATTAAATAATATTCACATGATATAATTTGATGTAAATTAAATTTAAAATATACTAAAATATGTTGAAGAAATAAAAAAAAAAAAAAAAAAAAAAACTTTTCGAAAAGTTTTTAATTAAAACTTTACTTTCTTTTAATTTTGTTTTTTTGTTTGTTGAAGAGTTTTTTCCATAATAAATCACCAAAAGAAGAAGAAAAATTTACGTAAAATGTGTGAAAAGGAAACAAAAATTATTGCATTATTTGAGGATTTATACCAAAATTTTTGTTCTTGTAATGATATGCGCAGACAGCCAAATTCACAAATGCTTACACAACCATACAAATGAAGAAGAATAAATGGGGAATTTTGGTACGAAAAGAAATGCGACCCTCACACAAATCATATAAATATACGTATGTGTATGTGTATGTGTATGTGTATATGTTTCAGTGAACAAAGTTAAACATTGGCGCGCCATTTAATTGCATATGTAAATTGATTTGCATAAGTTATTTGCAACAACATACCCTATCTCCTATCCCTTATCCCCAACCGTATCGAAAGAGCCAGCAACATCATATATGTACACAATGATCGGAAATTCTGATAACTATGCAAAAGCCTTCCAAACACTACTTTATCCCTTTTTTATGTATAATACATACATACATACAAACGAAATGTACTGTACTATATATATATATATATACATATATGTTCTATATATGTATATGCAGATGTAAATGCAAATATGACTTTATCTATGTATATGTTATATATAATATATGCCTACAAATATGCCTGTATGTGTATGTATGTTGAGACCAATTTTTAAATACCATAACCTGTTATTTAAAAAAAGTTTAAACTTTTTATGTTTACTCCACACATACACACACTACACAAATTTTATGCCTTAAAATAAGGCACATGCAAATAAACGTACGTAGCACTGTGTATGCCTTTATGGCAGATCATAAGTGCATATATATGTATATAACTACCAATTTACATACTCTTTCATTTTTTCTCTTTCGCTCTTTTCCTTTTTGAATCCCGATAATTTTATTACTAAATAAGCATTTTATTTTATTATTGTTTTTTTTTTTTCTTTTTTCTGTTACATTCATGTGCTTTTACTTTATATTTATAAACAAGTACAATATATATGTTTATAACATATATATATATATATATATATATTCATTCCCACATATCTAACCAATTGTGGCGCTCTTATAATTTGTAATATTATTAAAACACTTACTTTTCGACTTGCTGCTGAAAGCAAGAAGTGCGAAATGTATAGAGCGGTGAACTTTGGTAATTAAATGTTTTAAAGAGTTTTATGCAAATCGGGAGAAAGGCCAAATGATAAGACACTAAAAACGAAACATCATCTGTCGGCTTAGCATTACATTATAACTTTATAGACTTCATAAGTGGAGAAAATTTTTTAAAAGGAATATCTCTTAAAAGCTTAAGCCATCATAGCGGGAACTTTTAATTATTTTACATGCCATATATTTTCGATGAGCATTGGCGAGGAGCGTTATATGTCCCCGCAATCATGGTGATGGTCGTCTATAAATGGGAAAAATTCCCGTTCCATAAATTAAATGTCATCAATGTCAATTGTTTTTAAACAAATAAGCAAAGGATGGTGTGGTGGTATACCCGATATACATATATGTTGCAGAAAAAAATGTCAGAAAAACAATGAGTGCATAAGTTAGACATTTTTTTTGATTAGCCCAAGATTTTGCTAAATGTCAACTTGTCCGTCTATGCCTCCGTCTTTCGGCGGCTGGAGATTTCCTCACTACCAAAAAAATCAATAAAGATGGCCGACCATTGACGTATATTCTCTTTGTTGGGACTAGAAGAGCAGGTCTGTCATTAGCTGTTAAAATGGTAAAACAGTTATTACCTACCAAACGCTGCGAATAATAATCAAATGACTTGAGCCGTCGAACAGTTCAAAAAATAAACGAAACATCAACGAAGGCGAGACAAGGTAATTTTTTACATGAAATCCGTCAATCCATCCACATGCGGCTTACTCGCCAAAATGCAGGTCTTCCGATTGCCATTTGTTCGTATCCATGGGACACGCACATGCTGAGCAACCCTTCGCTCCTCACAAAGATGTATGAAAATGGCTCTATGACTGGTTTGCCTCACAAGAGCAGCAGTTTTTTTGGCGTGAATTCCACAAATTCGCAGATAGGCGGGAAAAATGTGCTGCTAAGGATCGGCAATATTTCGAATAAAGTATTTTTTATCGTTTTCATACAATAAACGTGTGTCCTCTATATAAGAATTCCCATTTCATATGTACGTACCGATCAGAAACTGAATTTGCCTCATTTATAAACATTCCCGCGCTGAAACTAGAAACTTGCAGATTTATTAGGGGCGGTCAGATCCACAATTAATAAACTACTTATATATCTTGCACCACTTGCTTGCGCAAATGTGTGCAACATCCAGAATGGCTTGATATCGATCGATTCAGAATCACTTTCTGATTTGGTTTAAGCGTATCTGTCCATCAATCCATCTTGGTCAACCAACCTACAGGCCACAATTTTTGAGATATTTTGACGAAATTTGTTTCAATGGAAAATGGTTCAGATTTAAGTACTTTTTCAATCGCTGCCCATACAACGCTTTATTTTGAAAAGTCATTATATATATATAGCCGTAGCTGACTATAGTGTTTTCACTTGTGTACTCTGATGTGTTGGTTTGACGAGATTAGTTCTTGAGCGAATACAATTTTCAACGTATCTTATTTCCTATTTTTTACACTTTCACGGATATTTTTACACTTCGTTGAGCAGTGTGACTGAAGGATAAACGTTTAATATTCCAACTAATTAAATTGAAGCTTTTTTAAAATCAGATGGCGTCGCCACAAAATAACAATTATGTGTGTATACGCGAGTATAGAAGAAGTTTATCCGAATTTTCATGTACTCTACATCAACCGTTATTCTGTCATTTCACAAACATATTTTTTTTTTAATAAATGCGGGATAATTCCAGATTAATGTTCGCTTTGTGTGTATGTAGAGCATTGCCATAATATATTCGACGCTAACAACGGATAGATGAAGAAGAAGCCAATTTAGAAAATCCTAATAACAGTTAAAAGCTTTCCTCTGTAAGCCTATTCTTGCGATACATACAATACGCAGTGATGTACAATGATGTGAATAAAGTGATACGTAGTACAAAAATTTGTTTACGGCGTGGCGTATATGCGAAAAAATAAATCGGGAAAAAAAACCTTTATACGCAGATTATTTCATTTAAAATAGTTTCACAAAATGGACTCTAGTTTCTTTCAGTTGTCTTTTTACCGTTACATGGTTTAATAATATCGATGTGTATAAAAAGTTCAATTTTCCTTTTTCCTCTTTTGTTTGCAATTTTTCACTGCCATCTATTTCACGTTTTTCAATAGTTTATAGTTTATATAAAAAAAAAAAAAAAAAAAGTCTGCCAATGAAATACAAATTAAATATTTCAACTGAAAAAAACCTGAAAAAATTTAAAATTAATGGTTCGCCAATTTTATTTGATGGTAACATAGATTAAAAAACAAAAAAAAATATATATATATATGCAAATTTTCGTTCGTAGCTGCATAACGTGGTGGCCAATAAAAAATCAGCTTTATTTTAGGGAAAATAGGAAAAAATAATTTTGGCAGATGAAAAGATAAATTGCGAATATTACAAAATTACGTCTGAGAGAAAAAAAAAAAAAAAAAGAAATTGAAAGAAAAGTAGAAAGAGTAAGGGGGCAGTAGTGTGCTCATAAAAAAACGAGCGAAAAAACCTTCTCATCTCGTATAAATGAAAGAAAAAATTGAGGGTGAAAATGCCAGGTTGCACTTATTAGCGCTAGGACTTTAAAAAACTAATTGCATTTCACCTTTACTGTTGAGAGCAATTTCCAGACGATAATACTTTATTTTGGCGATTCTTCACAAATTGTCGTCCTTTTCCACACTACGTGAATATGTTTTTTTTTTTTTTAACATTCGATTTAAAGCAAATGAAAACGTAATAATCTGACACCGCTGGCATTAAATATCACGATGGACTTCGTTTATTGCAGTTTAAAATGAACATTTTTCGATGATGTAACAATGGCTCTAGATTTAGTTTTTAGCAAATTTTCTCTTCAAGAGTTTATCAAGAATTTATCAAATAAATGAATTTAGTCCAAACTTAGATCAGTAAATTTATATGTAAAAGGACTGCCGATCTATACTTTTATATCCTACATCACATGTAATACAGGGTAAATTACTACACCGACCCACCTTTTACTACACCGATCGTTTCAAGAATTGATTCTGAACTTGTGTGTCCGTCCGTCCATCTTGTACTCTTGTGTTCAACCGACAAGTCGCAATTGTTGAGATCTTTTGACGATATTTAGTAGATCGACGCGTTTCGGTCTAAAGATAAACGCTATTGACAATTTTTTTCGATCAACGCCCATGCATCATTTTTATTTTGAAAAGTCATAAGATGAATAACTGTAGAGTGATGTAGGGCATTTAAGGATCGTGCATGATCGTGCACTATATTGATTTTACCTGTTTTATTAATCTTTATCATTACCCTGTATCTCGACACTATCCATTGCCCCCCATGCTCAGAGATTTTCTGCCTAAGATCTAAGGTTAAAAAACATCAAGAAAAAAAAGTAGTAGAATTCATAAACTACATCAAAATCGGACACTTTCAGATGATGATCTTGTTGCTAAATGATTTTAAATGAGCATACACACTTTGTGAATATATTTGGTAGTGTACTAGAGAATTTAGAAGCCAATAGATCAGACGTTAAGCAGCGATTTGTTCATCCCTTTGGAAAAGGGATCAAAATTTCAAAAAAAAACTTTTTCTAGGATGTGAGATTTGTTCCTCATATTCTCTAGGAGGTTTACAAAGTTTATGCAATCAATAAAAGAGGAAAAATCTACAGTGGGGTCCTCCCTCAAATGAAAAACGTCTATTCTTGCTTTTCAACTGCTATTACTACCAACGCAGTGTAAGGGTACATGACGTTTTAATAACCCGAGGCATCGGAGAGCACGCAAAGTGTATATATCGCAATGCCTTTCCAAGGCAATTCAAGAGATGAGTGCAAAAACGATCTATACTGACTAACCGCTGGTCCAAAAATTTCTAATTCGTTGAAAAATTCTCGATAAGATGATTATGACGTTCTTGTTTTTATCTAAGATCAACCCTATTCTCTGTGATCGGTTCATTTTTAAAAATGTATACGGTTTTTAGGTTTTACATTTTATCGTCTCTGGCAAGCAATACTTCACATCCAGATATTTGCATAGATTAAAAAAGTAATTTATACATGACAAGCTAACAGTGTAAAATACTAACGCGAGTAACGACGGATGGATCAATGTTTGGGGAATACGAGGGATAGATTAAAAAGTCTATAGTATAAGTTAATAAAAAATAAACAAAGATTTCATTGTTGTACACATATATATATATATATATATATATATGTAAGTAGAACTAGGCTGCCTCATTGTAAGCTCAACGGAATAATTGCATTTTTATATAAAAAAAAAGAAAAAACGAAAAAAACAAAGTAAGAAAATAATGTTTGGCTGTGGCCGGATCATGTATACTCACCATCTTTTTCTTAGAAGAAACACAACAAAAGAAGAAGCAAAAAATACAATTTTGATAATCGAAAATAGTGAAGGGACGTGGACGGTGAACTTTTCAATGGTACAATGCACGTGAAATTGTTTAGTGACATATGTGTTTTAGTTTGTGAAGGTCATGTGTGAACATTTCAAAAGTGATATTCTCACGTTATGTTGGATTGTGGCGGCACCGTTCAATATGAGTATCAACGGGTTCGCAATAACTTTTTGACGTACTTGAAGCTCATATCTTAATTTTTGCGACTGAGAGGATGTTTAAAACCAATCCGCACAGACGGACTGAAGAAGAGGTAGACATGTCTAGATCAAGTCAGTGTTTGCTTTCGATCAAGGATATATATACTTTGTACGATCTCTGAAGTTTTCTTTTGGGTGTTGCAAACACCAATCCCCACCGACGGACTGGAGAAGAGGTAGACATGCCTAGATCAAGTCAGTGTTTGCTTTTGATCAAGGAGATATATACTTTGTACGATCTCTGAAGTTTTCTATTGGCTGTTGCAAACGTTTTGCTAAAATAAATGTACTCCCTTCGTTGGGTAGTAAATATGAAAACAACACCGCCGTGGCAAAAGTTTAGAAACGAATATATAAACATGTAATGGCATCCGCGCACCTGAAAAGCGTATTTTTCGGGCGTATTGCCCACATGCCTACCGTTGTTTTACAAGTGATGGTACATTTTTATGGTTTGCATATGCAAGTTGTTTTTTTTTTGTTATTATTTTAGTTGTAGATGCACATATAAAGGATAAAGTTATTTTTAAGGCCGATAAATTCCATCATCATCATCATCGTCATCGTTATCATTTCAGTCATGAACCTATGAAAAAGTTTTATACTTAAAACCTTTTCACACACGGGCTCATTTACATGTGGATGTGTAAGCCATGCGCCTGGATTTCCATATATTTTCGCTTATATTCGCATATAAAAATATGCAGACAACATTTTTACGTCCATTACATTAAAACAAGGTATACCTACGATTTCATTGGATGTGCAACTTAGTCTCCAATGTAAGTAAATATTCCTGATTATGATGAGAGAGAGGCTACGGAACGATTACCGCATGCATGTCCTACTTCTCTGTCGAAGTATTTATTATTTGGCAAAGTCAAATAAACAGCAAATAAAGGCATTCTAAGCAGATTTGCCCAAATTAACCTTAATCCGCACATCCATACACAAACAATTTGATATAAGTTTAAATAGAAATTTTCTCCATACATTTGACTTGGTTTTGAATGGTGAATGTTATCATTGTTGATCGGGTTAGTGGTGGATACGTGGTTAACAAACTCCTTTAAGGACGGACATAGGGAAGATTCATTCAAAAGATATTCAAAGGCTTTTCTTTACAACAACGTATATCAAGGTAAGATTCACTGTATTCTTATATAACGTGAAGGGTTCTTCTATTTTGTTTGTTGAACTAAACTTACCAGCAAATACCGAAGTTGAGTTATGTCGCGGGTCATAAGGACATACGGCCTGGCCGTTTTTAGTTGCCTCTAGAGTGTAGTTGTTGTCATTGATTATGTAAGTGTTGCACATGGGACGAAATGAATTCGTACCGCAGACAAATAAACGGCCTGGTGACGTAACCACCATGATACGCACATAATTTTGACACGCCTCCTGCAAAAAGAAAAAGATAGAAGGAAAAACTCGGAATGAGAAATTAAAATTAAACCAGAAACAAAAGCACTTCTTTATGTTTATTCAACGATGTCATTATTGTTGGCATTTGTGTTATATCGTGTCATTTCTTGCGTGATAAGATAAAGTGTAATTTAATTGCAATGTGAAAATGGAGGATGATGTACATATCGGTATGACTTATTGGTATTTCTGGCCAACATTCGCAGCTTTTCCACATTCGTTTCAAGGTTACCAAGAGATAAAATGTATACTTAATAAAAATACCTAACTTCGCCTTTATGACGAGCGGTCGAGTTACATCGATCTAAGTCGCTTTCGAAAGCTAGCGCTGGATAGGCCCATTACAACTGCTTGCATTGTGGTTTTCTAAACATTTTTAAAATGATTGAATGTCACAAAAACGGAATGGTTAAATGGTTACTACTTTCCAATGGTCTGTATGCAGCAATAACAACTTTTGCAGCATGTAGCTATCAAGCTATTAAAGACGATCTTTTTAATTCAACAATTGTGTAAGCGGCCATTTAGGGAAACAATTGGCTCTGACTAAGACCTTCTAGAACTTTACTTTATAGTCTTTTTAGCAATATGTTGCTAAAAGAGAGTTAACTAAGTGCTAAGGCCTTTCGCCATGGGGCACTTTCAATTAAAAGAAAAATCCCAGACGTAGTTGAAAAAATATCTCATATAGCTGAGCAAAGGACCGAGCCCAATGGAGCAAGAGCTGAATTTCTAATTGGAAGTAAAAATGAAGCCAACATAAAGAAGCAAAAAGGGGAAGAAGCGAAAAGAGAAATCTGTTAGTTTAGTAAGCAAGAGAAAAAGGGAAAATCTCTTGGTAAAGCTTGCTAATGTTTCTTCTTCTAAAAGATATTACGATGAATTGCTTTTTGTTCGTTCTTAAGAATAAATACCCGACTGATCGTTACTCTCTCTTTTCTAATAGCAGAACCGTAACGGCTCATCACTCTAGTTTAAGAGCATTCTAGTATAACATTACTGCATAAACAAACTGTCTTATCCTATTTGATTTTTTGCTCATTTGTTCTATTGATA
>CCAG010010349.1:0-24833 GCA_001077435.1 Glossina morsitans morsitans | reverse complement strand
GAGAGAGAGAGAGAGAGAGAGAGAGAGAGGGAGAGAGAGCGAATAAGAAGAAGAGAAGAAAATTGTATTCAAGTTAAGTCATATGTTCTAGCATCAATTTGTAGCTTAAGACAAAAGACTCTTGTAACAGCAAAGGATATGGCAATAGTTTAATAATAATCGAAAAAGTTATTGAACACGCATTTAAGTATTAAAAAAAAATAATGTTTAGAAAACATTCACAAATCGCCGTAACGCCGAAGTCATTCTCGCAAGACGTCTTTAATTTAAAAACAACTCTTCCATCCATAAGTTATCTGACGCAAATTTGTATCCAAAAGAAAAACTATACACACATAGAGCGTGCGAAACAAAGGGTTTTTTCTAAACTATCAAAACTCGCCTCGTGTCCCACTAGAAATGTGTTGGGAAAAACATTTTTAAAGTATCTGTGCAGTGTCATGCAAGTAAGTGGGAAAAATTACATTTTTAGACAATTGAAATTTTGTCACGCCCACAATCAGCTTGTTATGGCATTCTTGAATATTTGGGAGATGGTTCAAGCCAATAAAAAAGAAACACCAGCGTTAGCCCTTAAGCACGTTCTATGATTGGATTGATTAACGAGCATTCGATAAACGTACTTTGAATCATTAGAGTTTATGCGCACTTGCGGTACAGGGTATATTAAGTTCTTGCGAAGGTATGTAACACCCACAAGGACTTAAGATAGGCTCACCTTTTATTATACCAAACCAAGTTTGTCTGTCCGCCTGTCCGTCTGTCCGCCTGATGTCTGCGCATGTAAGTTTGAGAGTTTTCTCAAATAGTAAATACATTGTCTTCCAATACCTTTGAAGCGGCAGTTATCTCATGCATTTTCATTTCCAAGACGATCTTGTGGAGCAACTGCCGAATTCGCTGACGACCAGAGTGTTCGCCATCATCGATGCCCATATGATTTTGTTTAAAATGAAGAAACCCCTTATAAATGAATTTTTCCCACAGTCAAGAGTCGCCATAACATCTTTCAAGGCAATGCTGATTGTTAACGGTAAGCAGATTTTCCCATTGCCTTGAGAATTATAAAAGTGATGTCACTAGGAAACAATTTCAACTCGCAGACTATTTGTCAGCGAAGTCATGAAATGACTGACACGTATCCTTTCAAGCTTGATACCATCATTCATCATCATTTGGGTCTTTCAGCAATAATGCGATAGATGTGTTAAATTGAAAATATATTACCACTACCACTACATTTTCATTTTTTTGTTAATAATAATTCCTTTTGCAAATCAATATCGAATAGTGCCTGTAATGCAATGATATTTCTCTTAAAATGTATGTGGAAAGGAATTTCTTTTAAGCAATTAATTCTTTTAATTGAGGTTAATTTTTAATTTTGGTTTTTATTTATTTAACGACTAAAGGCGCTGTTTTTTATTTTATTATTTATTTATAATTTTTTTTTTCATTTTCATTTCTATTATATATATGATAAAAACAATTCATTTATAGTCGCATTCTTTAAGTATTTGCTATATGGGATAAGATCTTTCAAAGAATAGAAGGCATTTAATTAAATTTTTTATGCTCAGATGTATATTTATATATATATATATATGTGTGTGTGTATATATATACATATATTTTATGTTCGTCGCATTACAATACGAAACAATTGAATTAATTAAAACACTTTACAACAAATACAAAATAATATTTCTGGAGAAATGAAAAAACTTTTGCTTAAAAAAAAAAAAAAAGAAAAAAAGAAAACAGAAAAAAGAAATAGAACTTTTTAAAGAAAGCAATAATTTTAATTGACACCCATAACTGCAAACCACATACTTAAACATGCGTAGACACAATGACAGAAAAGCAAGTCATTATGTTTTCAATTTCAGTATTCAGTATATGCATATGAGTGAAATGTGTTTAATAATGTTTTCTTCTTCATTCTTTTTTTCCCATTTTTTTTTTATTTCATTTCCAATTAAAATTAACAAGACTTCATGCAATGAAATGCAATTTCATTTGATTAATTTGAATTAACTGAATTAACAGTACACAATGTGAAAACAATATATATACACATATGTGCAAACACACACACACACATACGCATGCATGCACGCACGCACGCACGCACGCACACACTTATTTATAACAGCAATAATATTATGTATATACATAATAATAATAATGACAACAGCGCCATCGACATGAAGATGAGACAACAAACACACCACAATACAAATATGCATGTATGCGGAGAGAGGCTGGTTGGCTCATTGAACTGAAAACCACTGCACTGTGGCTGTTTATCCATCCATTCAGTTATGCATGTTTATATATATTTATATATATATATTTCATGCTGCGATGTGTGTATTATTTACTTTTAACAGTAATTGCAATAGCAACAATTCCATAGTATGTGTGTGAATATAGTATGCATTTGCTCAGCTTAAGTCTGACATTTGTAATAACTAATTTAAATGCAAATACAATAAATAAAAAAATTCATAATTTATAATTATATTAACAATGCGTTCGCTTCAACAGTTGTATCAGCTTGTCCACGATTGCTTATAGTTTATATAAAGTTAATAGTTTTGCATTCCTTTTTTTCTTTTTTCTTTTTTTTTTTCTTTAGGCTTTTCGAAGTCGATGTTTTTTAAACTTGCTTGCGAAGAGCTTTTACGGAACGGATAGATAAACAATATGCATAACCGAGGACGTATATATGAATTTTTCAATCCTACGGAAAAGATGATTTAAAATACATAAAAAGGAAAAATGTTATTTATACCGGAAGTTAGAATGATTAGAATTAAATAATAGAATAAAGTTGTTTTTTTTTTTTTTGCTTATTAATTAAAAATTATAATGACTAGAATTAAGAGACGAGTCAAAGAGTTACGATGCGCCGAAGACCACTCTTTCATACCACGATCATTGAAAATAAGATGTTATATAGAAAGTGATCAAAAAAGTCGTCCGAGCCGAATAGTTTCCAAGACAGACCAGCGTGCCATCCTGTGCCAACCGTGCGACCTGTAGCTTGAATATAAGAAAACAAGACAGATAGGCGAACAAATAAACATACTAACAGGTGGACAAACGAATGGACGAACGGACAAATGAGCAGATGGATAGACCAGCTTAGACCGATATAGAAAGTGGTTCTGAATCGATCGTTATAATAAAAGACGTGTCAGATAGGCGAACAAATAAACATACTAACAGGTGGACAAACGGACGAATGGACAAACGAGCAGATGGATAGGCAAGCTTAGACCGATATAGAAAGTGATTCTGAGTCGATCGTTATAATAAAAGGCGTATGTACTTCAAGTCCTTCTGGCTGTTGTGTGTAGCCGGAAAAACTTGATATACCCTTGTAGGGTGTTAGAATGCTTAGAATTAAATAATAGAATGAAAATACATTTTGTTTATTGATTAATTAACAAATGGAATAATTAGAGTTAAAAACCAAGTAAAAGTAAAATATGAACAGATGGATAGACGAACAGATGAATAGGCGGATAGATGTGCAGACAGTGTTTAGACCGGTACGTAATATGATTCTGAATCCATCGTTATAATAAAAGGCGCGTCTACTTCAAGTCCTTCTGGCTGTTGCACATATCCGCAAAAACTTGATATACCCTTGTAGGGTGTTAGAATGCTTACAATTAAATAATAGAATGAAAATATTTTTTTCCTATTTATTATTAAAAAAATATAATAACTAGAAATAAAACTCCCGTAAAAGCATTGTAATAAGGCGCGGTCCACCATTAAATACCCGACACTACTTCACGTAACACGGCGGCCTTTCAAAATAAAACGATAAATTGCTTTGTTCCGAAAAATTTTCAGCAGTGTTGATACTTGGGACAAAAGAAATCGATTTAGCAAATTTTATGAAAATATCTCAAAAATAATGACGTAGAGGTTGAATACAAGAAAACAAGAAAGACGGCCGGACATAGAGACAAATGTACGGCCCAAATGCAGAAAGTGATTCTTAATCGATTAGAATAAAAAAAAGGGCGCATCCATCTCAAGTCCCTCGGTGTGTCGCATACATCCGCACAAACTTAATATGTCGTTGCATCAACAGTAGTGAAGAGTATAATAAAATTAAAATAAAAAAGTAAAGTTTATTAATACAATTTATTTAAATTTAATTCGAAAGAAGGGTCAGAAATGAATGCATAAAAGAATTCTACGGGTAGCAACACTGTCGCGTTTTCTTTATTTTAATTCTGTGAAAAAAAATTCGAATTTTCAGAATTTCGAAACAAAAAAAATCGTGAAGAGCATTTCGGAATTCGAAGTTGATGTGAAAAAATCTGGAATCGATGAAACGATTTATTTCGCCTCATACCATACAACCCTCTCTGCAAAAACTTAATCTTTTAAATGGAAAAAACTCCAATTTTCAAAAATTAATGATAGAAATTGGTTCATAATAATAATCTTATGTAAAACTTGAAATGTCAGTTGACGTTTTGGGCTTCCACCAATATAAGGGCATTCATGAAAAATGTGCTTTCACATTAAAAAAGTACATAATTTGTTGTTGTTGTATCATGAAAATGAATGAATGGCTGTATGAGGTGAAGTGGCATAGGGTACCTACCGGTCGGCTTTGCCCAATTACAATTTCCCCAATTGTTTTTTTACTGAAATCTTTTGCAATTAATTTGGGAGATATAGTGTAAAATATATATGCATGATTCTTGTGATGGCAAAGTCTTTAAAGCGACAAAGTTAACATTAAATAAAGCAATTGTGACCTTTAACCTATGATTGCCTAGAATGGAATTTAAAGGTCATCATAGACAGTTACTATTACAGACAAACCATGTTGGTTGTTGGCTGTTACCTACAATTATATATGCTACAACTCCAAACAAATTGGAGGAAATTCATATATAAAAAGTAATCAGTCTTTAGATTAACATACGATTCGGGAGGAATTGGCCGGTATAAGCTCCTGGTTTTCAAACCTAGTTATTGGCGTTTAGCTTTTGCCCGAACTTACTATGTTAGTCATGCTGGTACCAAAGGTCTGACGTTTTCTGTGAAGCTTCATGAGCTCTTGGAGCTTTTAGTTCTAAGACCGAAGTCTTCAAAAATCCAGATTATCTTAGGGCCTGCATTCACTTCGTTTAATAGCATTACACTGCATATTAACGCATTCCTTTCACTGCAGCTATCACTGCAATATACCAAGATTTTGGAAAGCTTTCAGAGGCAATTTTCGATGGAGAGCTTCTTTATAATTACCTCCAGGAATTTCTCTGTTAGTCATTTCCTGATCTATATAAAAATAATGGTTACTCGCTTATAAATTTAATGAAAATGACTTTAGGATACAATAAAATTCCATTTTTTTATGAAATGTAAAGCAAAATTTCGGACGCGAGAATAAGTAAATTTATATATCTTGTAAGATCCCTTTGAAAGGTAAAATGCTATAAATTTAAATTCAGGCAAACGTAATGACAAGAAAAGACTATTTATTGTTATGCTTTCAATTTTTTATTAGATTCTGGACTACAGTTCATATGTGTACATATATATACGCACACACATACAATTCTTCTTCCATTGCAAGCCTAGTATGAAATATTTCATACACACACACACACACACACATATAGATATATTGCTTCAATTAGATTGTCTTACAAAATGTTTCTCTCCTTTTTTTCCTCTTCAAAGAAAAAAAAAGAGAATCTTTATAAGCGCTTATAACACGTGCTAAATTTCATTTAGTAAATTTTTACACGGATGTAAGTGGTTTAAATCTCAACATTTAAATGAACATAATGAAATCAACGCTTTAGCTTAAATTGAAACAATAATAATATACATCATCAGAGAAGATGATTCCATTGCATTGCATTGCATTGCATTGCATTGTCTCGCTTATTGATCACTCCCGAGCCCCCTAATCTATGCTATAATGTGTCTGATCGACTTGTCTGGTTTTCACTTATAAGCATATTATAGATGTAATTATCACACAGTTGCACAATTGTTTGATGCAGTTTTAGCATTTAGATGCTCAACAACACCTATAGTGCTGCTCTTGTCGACATATGTGTATGTCATTTGTCGCATTGAAAGTCAGCTGATAGTTGCAAGCGTTAATGATAATGATGATGATGATGATGATGATGATAATTATGATAGTGATAATGATAATGATGATGATATCACACAACGCAAGTTTAGTGTCAATTGGACGGATGCAATTGCAACGGCACAACACTACACATATAACTACACTTTCCACCCACCTTAATATGACATACATTTTTATATGATATCAGTTGTTGAGATGATACATCTAAAACTACATACATATGCTTTACATATATATATTGTATGTTTCTTAACTAAATTTAGTTTATTTACTATAATAAAATGGTCTTACAAATGCTGTCGTTTATTGCCAGTTACTGTCTGTCGCCGTTGAAAAGTGTGTGAGAGTTATAAGCAAATTAAACTTGTACAGCAATTGCTTTGCTGTTTTCTCTTTTTTTTTTTTTAAATTTAATAGCGGTAATTGTTGACACAAGCATATGTCCGTATGGGCATTGCATTGTTTTTATATACTCTCGTCCGTCTGTCTCTATGATTCCATTATGGAATAAATCAAGCAAAGATCACGATTTCATTTTTGAAAATTGTTTTGTAAATTCAATTATCTCGCTGGCATCACTTAAGACCGTAACAGCAAACTAATTCCAAATTCAACGCACACGTTGACAATGACACTTGCCGCTGTTTCTGTTGCTGCCGTTGCTATTGCTGCTATTGCTGTTGCTGTTGTTGTTAGCTGCCACCGCTTACGGCGCTGACTTGCATATGATGATTACATTGTCACACCACGAAAAAAAAAAAACAAAACAAAAAGAAACCAGAACGATAAACAAAACATTATTATGAGTCTTTTTTTTTTTTTTGTTTTTTCTTTTTATCACCATTGTCGTTCTTCTGCTATGAAGAGGGGAGAGTAATCTACTGTCGGGAAAAACAATCCTTTTGTTTTTCTACTTTTGTTAAGCAATTGTATTGAATTTTTTTTTTTTTTTAATGAATTAGTTTAATTTTCTGCTTAATTAAGCAAATAAATATTGCATTCGGTTTTGATCGAAACCTTGAATACCCGATATTTTCTCTTTGTTGATATTTAGATGTGGGAAGAGCTGGTGACGAGAAGAGCAAAAAAAAAAACGTATTCATTAAGCCAACACAGGGCATAGATGTCATTGTTGGAGGCACTCATATTTGCAACTACAACTACTTCAGCTACATAGTTGTACCCTACACCACTTGTGGTGTAGGCGGACGCATGTAACACGTATGAAAAATATGCCTTGGCATAAAAATAGTGTATACTTTTTAATGAATTGTTACCAAAACGAGTGAACAACTCTATTAGGTGAATTAGTGTAGGGTATTTAACGATCGACCCGACTAGAATGTTCTTATCTGTTTTTTGTTTAGACCGTTCTCAACAAAGATTAGTAAACTGAAAGTGGGATAAGTTTAACTTGCAATTGACACCAAACCTATTTCGCGATGAGAGTCGAGTTACCCTGTATCGTAACAACCGCTACGTCGTAATCAGGTTTGCAAACAATTCTACCTCACCCACCGCTACTTATAAATCATGACTATATCTATAATTCTAAGCACCAACATACCAACATTAGCTTACATAAGCTCAAGCCAAGGCAGCGCGACAGTGAATTTGTATAAAAGGGTAGCGTGAATGTTAATTTTCCTTTAACTGGGCTCATCGCAAACGAGTAAACCCACGAAACCCAGTATCTGGTTAACAATTCCATACGTCGAGATTTGATAAATAAAACAAGTCGTGACGCTCGTGCTTGTTCTCTTCTCTTTTCCTTTGTTCGTATTCTAACGCGGTTTATTAGGGCATAATATTGTACCTGCCTGCAATTATTGTCACTACTTAGACGTAAGATCTAGAAATTTCTAGAATAAAAGAGGAAGTACATCATCTATGTTGTATCGAAAGTCCCATAGTTTGATTTCTTCAAAGGCAAAGATTTTCTTGAAACGGACCAGCTGGAAAGCCGTGAGTTATACCCCAGCTATAAATACCTCGTTTCAATAATATAACTGATACTGATAAATGGTAGAATGATTAAAAAAAAGTGGCTCATTATCTGACCACACACGGGTAAAAAAGTCCAAAAGACAATTCCATTACTATATTCCATGACAATTCCATTACTATATATATATACATATATATACATATATATATATACATATATATTATATATATATATATATATATATATTATATTATTTATATATATATATATATATATGATTGGCGACTCAAGGGATGTTACCTATATGCGCAGACACGATAGTCCGGAAAGCGTATGGGTACAGAGGAATAGGAAACGACAGTAGTATTTCTTCTACTTAAAGTGGAAAACATCACGCACGGTGAGAAATGCCGACTGTTCGTAGATATTTTCGAAGACAAACAAGGCACTACAGCTGAAGAACGACGAGTCGCAAAAGTGTGTTGTATGTTGGAGGAAGCTATATTCAGCAATGACACGTACGTTTATCTCATACAGCCTACAATCCTCCTAAATCAAGTTCACATGCACTAGTCGATTCGCAGATCGATTAAGGCCGCGCATATCAGTCCACTTCTTAGTTTACAAATTAGGGAATATTTTGTAATTATTGGATGTTGGGAGTGGTGAATTCTTTTTAATCACTTCTATTAATTCAATAGGTTATCGCGATTTGATTTCTTTATTTTGTGGGGAAGAACACTACCTAATTTAAGTCGAACCTGTGAAGGTTAAGGTTATATCTTAACGATCCTCTTAACGAGAATAAACTGCGGTAAGATAATCACGATTTGGTGGAATAATTTTTTTTTAACTATCGACTAGAGACTCTTCACCTTGGAGATCAGCTGCGGATATGCGGATACGACCTGTTGAGAAGTTTGCGTGATCCCACCACAAATTTTCAAGATCCGAGAAGAAAATATCGACACAAAAGTAAATGTCATGCTCTTCTTGCCCATCTACCATATCCCTCTTCGAAAAACTTTTACGGTAGTACGACCATAAAACAGAAAAGAAAACTCTTCCGATATCTCTCGACGGCTTCTTTATGCTCGTTCCTGTTGACAGGATGAGCACAAGGCCCACATTTAACAAACATTGAAATCCGTATCCAAGGAAAGCAGCAGAAGACTTAATTTCCCATAAAAGAACGAGGAAGAGTGAAACGCGAATTATAATGCACTGAAGGCTATAAAATAACTAAAATAAAAATTTTTCCTTAATTCCTTTTTTATTCTTTCAAAAAATGCGTTTTATTTAAAGTCATTTTTATATAGCACTGCGTTAAAGCTTGAGGCGTTTAGAAAAAATCAAATTGCGTACACGTTAGAAATTCAAGTGACTCAAGTCTTTAGACGAATTCACATAATTATGACTGCGACAAAAAAAATTAGTATGTCCACCGTTTGGTTCATTTAAAAAATATAATAAAAAAAAAATATATATTTTATTGTTAGTAAAGGAATAAATTCAAAGAATAAAATCTTAAAACACTAGTATTTGAAGCTATCGACTTTGGGATTAAAAAATATATATAATAAAAATATATATATTAATAAAAAATTATTTAAAAAAAAAATTTTTTTTTATTTAATTTATTTGTATATTTATTTACATAAAAATCTAATCACATCCTACACGAAAGTGTGTCAACTGAAGCTAGAGCCATTCTTTAGGCGACAAACCTTGCCCGCAAAGCTAAACTTAACTCGGTCACTATCACAGATAGTGTGTCATAAAAGTCATAAAAGCTGTAGGTAACCCCTTAAATTTCAATTGGAACACTATCAACATCGACGGGCACGGAGACCAAATCAAAATTTTTAAGTTCCAAAATCATTTTGATCTCTTGGGAAATGATCGAACGGACGTAACGGTCTAAATCCGTAACTGTCGACCTTTAACTATGGACGACTCAATGGAAAAGTTTGACCTTCAAAAGTATATTAAAAAAGAAAAAATGAAAGAGATAATTGGCAGAAAAATCTACATCGAACCAATGTCGGGAGAATCGAGATCAAAACGTTTGAAACACATGCAATGCAGGCTTAAGAATTCTACTCCTCCGATATGCGATTCTGGACAACGTCTTACGATTAAACATATCCTTTGTGAATGCCAAACAATATTCGAAGATTAGTTTTCGGAGCATCCGATCCTACGAATATCTTGAAAATACCTTTAAAACTTAATATCAAAAAAAACAAATGTTTAACTTCATAAAAAATGGTTAAAACTAGTCATTGAATCTAACTAAAACAAAAAAAAAAAAAGAAGAAGAGCTAATAGTCTTAGTTGCTGGTGTTCACCGTACTTTTAGTCCTAGAATGTATTCATTCAGTCTGAATAAGTTGTAGTCATAATAATAGTAGTAATAGTGTTAGGTATTTAAAATTCGCCTTAAGATAAACGTAAAATTCTCTTCTTCTTTTTTTTTTTTTTTTTTTTTTTTTTTGTCTTAATTGCACATGCTTGGAGCGTGCTTTATTTCATACCTAGACTGTGAAATTAAACGCGTTTAAATTAAATAAAAACTCTTCAAACTAAAATTCTTTACATACTTTACATTTCCCGCTCTTAAGCTCTCTCTCTCTTCACACTATTGTCATCGCAATAATACTTAGAGGTAGATGGTAATCTCATCAAGGCTCGAAAATATGTTGAAAAGAAATGTGGGAACGAATATATTCTTGCTTAACGCATTACGCTCATTAAGATTATGTTGACTATGCTATCTCTTATGCCACAACCAGACGATATATGGGGTCATCCCATCATTGCCGTTTCGAAGGTAAACGTAAATAAAACAAGCTTCTGATCACAGTTTTTTTTTCTTTTTCAATATATTGTTTAGACCTTGCTACTACACACCTAGTTATATAGCGTATAGAAATTTTGAAAACTTGTTGCGAAAACAATGAACGCACGGTTAGGTTCCGTGTTTATAAGATGACACTCATATCCGGTTAAATGACTTCGTAAACAAGGATTACTGTCCTTTTCCCACCAAAAGGAAATTCATCTAATGCTTTTAAAGGACTTTTACAGGATTTGTAGGCCGAAAATGTCCTTTTCTAAAGCGCTAATGGCATTGCGGTTCTGGTCACTATAGAACGCTAAACAAACATCGTAACTATCTTTTTGTGAAAAAATTCAAATGATATCGTTTTCCGTGATATGTAGCTTCAATAGAACAGTACAACCTGCCAAAAATTTCGTGACAAAATCAATTTATTGAGAGAAAAGTTCACTGATGGTGGAATTTGCAAAAATTCCTATATGTACTGTCTATATGTGCTTTAGCACTTGTAGGCAGATGTCGGGATTAGAGTATGAAATCGATTGTTCATCTCTCTGCGAATGAAAGAATTTTTAAAATTCCCAAACGGACAGGAAAAGTATTGTTGTCTCACAAAAAATAAAAATAAAAAATTTAAATAAACGTTTGCTTAAGAAATATAAAGCTTGAGAGGTTTAAATAAACAACAAATGTAATTTAAATGATAGCAAATAGATTCCACGATCAGTTTGTTTCCACCAAAACACGTCTAACCTTTATGTCTATCAAAAATGAACTTAAAATTGCAAAATGGCTCATAACGTCAACCAAGGTTCAAGGTATGTGAAGTTCGAAAATCGACCACGAGATTTGAGAAATCATACTTTGTTTAAAACCCACCGATCGATGTAGAATTTCACAGAAATGTAGGACCAATTTATTTTAAAAGCAGTTCAAAATGCAATCGAAACTGTTAGTTAGTGCCTGACGCTTGCATGACACCGAAATTGGGAATAGGTAACTCGGACATTGATGCTCGTACGCTATAAGTTTCAATTGTCTGCAAGTCGTCGTTCAGTGTACATCAAACGGTGAATATGGACATTATGGCCATCAACATTTCAGCGGTTGCATGCTATTCGGTTTAAAGCTGAAAAAAAATGCAGGTCACTTCATGTAAAGAATTAATTTTGCTCGATTGGAAAATACGGTGCCCTTGGAAATGGTTAGAAAGTGTTTCGCGAGATTTCATACAGAAATTGTAGTCTTGAGAACTAGAACAATTTTGCAGTCTCGCGAGAGACGTTGCATTAAGAATCTACCAGCAGAAACTCACGGACCTCAAGGATGTACAGAAATTGAGAAAAAGTCTTTCCCTTGATGAGAACACAAAGCGATGTTAATTGGACAGAGCATATATTGAGAGCGGCGAAAGGTGCAGTCAACTGCAAAGGTTTCTTAAAGCGATTCAAGAAATTCTTCACTGCAGCCGATCTCTCCACCATTTACATCGCCTGTACTAAGTCATAATTAGAGTATAACTCGCTTGTGGGGGCGGTTTGGAAATGCTCGACCCCACATCTTCGATTATAGTCGTATTGTGAGCTGTACGGTCCTTATGTATGGGTGCATGCAGGGCATCTGGACCAGGTAAATCCTTTGCCCGAACTATATAAAGCTTTCCCAGCGTTCCCACCTACTCCTCGGACTGTCTGCATATCGCACTACACACTATCACAACACGTCCTTCCTTAATTCCACTGTTCACCTCTGGAACAATCTACCAGCAGTGGCTCTTTCAATCACGCCTGACGCTTCCGATTTTAAGTTACACATACGCAAATACTACTACTCCCCAACTCCATTTCTTCCCACTTGTGACCCTTCTTGGCCGCCCACGTGCTCCCACGTGTACAGGACATCCGCTGAATAGCTAATCAAAAAAAATGTGACATTGTCAAAAGCAAAAGTATATCGTTATTCGCGTCGTCGTTTAATCGACGGATTAGTTTTGATTTATCTTTAGATTATAGGTATGAGCGATCCATGACATCTTAACGAATGAATTACGATATCACGAATTACGAGACAAACGTATGGGTTAGCATCACAATTCGAATCTCAACTAAGATAAGCAGTTCATATACGAAGCGGTGTCGTTTATTCCAAACTCAAAAATAAGTATTTGAGCTGATTACTTAAATCTTTGCTTCCACAAATCAAAAACTAAATGATATTTATATAAGGCATGGTCGACTTTTATTGTGTTTTTAAATGCTTCTTCAACAAAGTTATGAAATTTTTTTTTATGTGCAAACATCTCATACATGTATGTATATATAAAAGTATATATCTGGGCATGTATAGCTAAGTGTGTATACAGGTATGTACACGCATAGATATATACGTGTACCTATAGGTTTGTGTATGTATAGGTATATACTTACATAGATATATATGTTTATATTTATATGTATGTATGTATGTATGTATGTATGTATACATATATATATAATCAAAAGCTATCAATTGAAAATGCAGTTTGACTAATTGATTGTAATTAAAAACCTCATAAAGACGAAATATATATGTGTTAAGGACAGAGAGAGAAAGCTAGAGATGGGTAGAGTAAGCAAGAACTCATTATCGTATATATATATATATATATATATATATGTACAATGAATCCCCGTATGAACCTCTCGGAAAAAAAAACGAAGCTCTACAAATTTCACAAATTATATTTGCAACTCTATTATCGTCTGTGTGCGCTTGAGTTCAATCATCGCTATCATCATCATCATCATCGTCAGCAAACCGCCATTATTACTGCCGTTAGGATCACCATTCATTGGTTGAAATCAATAACACAAACGAATCCCAGTATTCTTTTTGCTCTATTATACAAACGAAATTAAAAGGTCGTTTTCAGTTGAGCGCAATGAAGAGAGGAACCCAAAACATACAATCGCATATATATATATATATATATATATTTTCATGCAGTTGTTTATTCGCATTTGTGTGGAGTGAGGAACAGAGCATCATTGAAAAATTAAATTGATAAACCACAAATTAATTGAAAGCCAACTCAAATGGAATCTATTCGATTTGACGATGGATAGCATATAAACATATACATCTACATATATATATATATATATATATACATGTAGAGACATAGTGCAGCATACTGTATAGATATGTTTTCTCTGTGCTTCATACAAAACAAAAAAAAATAAATAAATAAATAAAAAAAGAGAATGGATGGGTGGCCAATATAAAATTATTTAAATGAATTAATTAAATGTACGTATTTATGAACGCACCAAAATTTTCTTAGCAATTTTATCAAAAATATCAAAATAATTATATGAAATTGAATTTAAATTTGAATTTAAATAAACAGAAAAAAAAAAACAAAAAATAAAATTGAAATTGCCTTGGAACGCATTCTTGATGCCCATCATCTTAGGTCAATATGAAAAAATTGCAAAAAATTTTATTCATTATCAAATATTTTTATCAAATTACGGATCTGCATCAGCGATTATTTATAGGTTACAATCTGGCCATGTTGTCGTTGAAGCTACTTTTTACTGTTAACTTGATCTCTGATCACAAGCTAATAGTTTATCGATAAAATTGAAATTTTCTATCTTCATTTTTGGAACCGTTAGCATTTGAATTGTTGAGGACAGACGGACGAGGGCCAAGACCAACAGGATTAATTGAATGGATCATGAATGGATTCAGAATTTTGCATTGACCTTGAATGTCTGATACTTAATGAAACCAGTGAGACGTAATTTTAGTCGTTACAATTGGCAAAAGGCAAATCGGGTAAATCCTTCATCTTCATGAACAGATATAAAAACAATAGTCACAATCACTTTGGACCGGTATACTGCTCGCTTAACTTTTTCCTAATAATTACGTTATGCCGATCAGTGGAACTATTTTCGTTATGAACTCCTACTGAACTCTTGTGTTTGCAGTCAAATTTTAAGGCACAAAAGGACGAGGAGTATACTCCCTTCGTCAAAACATTTGCAACAGTCAGAAAGAAACCTCAGAATCCCGTAAAGTCTATGTTGTCTTAAACAGCATCAAACACTAAAGCATGTCTATCCGTCTGTCGGTTACGTAATGGCTATGTTAAACATTCGCCTGATTTGCCTTCAAACTTGACACAAAGATTAGAAAGACCTGCACGTAGCTTGGTATGGAATTTGTTAAACGACATGACCACATCACTACATAACTTGAAGCTTCTTTAGCTATATTAGGACCACAACATCCTTTCAAGACATAGATGCTTTGTTGTAGCTTTCTATAAAGCATTGCTTGGCACCTAAAGTTTTGGAGAATTTCGGATGATGAACGCGATCGCTTAATCAACCGAAAAAATTACGCTGACCATAAGCTTTGTTGTATTGATAATGATTATGGTGTCATTTTCACAACAGAGATAATACAACCAATGCATGGGCTTCTTTGGATAAATTGATGAACTGATTACCTGTAAGAAAAAGGACTCAATTTCCTTTAAAGTCAAAAAGAAGTTTTATTTTTTTCCAATGAAAGTCAGCATTAGGGTTAGGGATATTACCGCCCGGTTTGCCGTCTGAGGTATTTCCCTAGAGTTGGTCAAATATAAAGACATTTTTAGTAAAATTTCATTTTCTACATCACATATGGCACACGATCAATATGATAAAGTTTGTGTGTTTTTTTAAAAATCTTTTCAATTTCTAAGTTATTTTACCCAACGAAAGCATTTACTCTTACTATTTGTTTTCATTCTTTTCTTTTAATTAGTTTATCATATTTGAAAAGAAGAGAGGAAATGCATTGAAATCGAAATTCATGAAGAATTTTTAAATGCATAGAATACTAATTGGCTAAATGTTCATTGTATGTCTCTTGGTTGTCAAGAAGCCTTACTTTATGTTTACAGGTATTTCCCAACAGTTTACTTCAACATTTTCCAAAATTCAAAGCTTGTCTCTCTAATGTCCGGTTAGGAGTTCATAAAATAATTCATTATAGAATAGCTATCCTCTGTCGAAGGAATGGCTCTTGCGTGAAACATGAAATAGTTCGTTTAACATTCTTTAGATTGCACAATGCTCCTATTCTATCCAGTTACCAAATGAAGGATAGATATCTTCTGCTCCTCTTCACACTTTATAATATTGGGTAGGCGTGGCTGGCTGATTTTTCTATTTATGTAGGTTATACAAGGAAATTTTTATCGTACGTACACAGTAGTTGATGGCAATGCGCAAACAACCTAGAAAGCAAAAACACTCGCAGTTTCTTTTACTTTGCGCGCATCTTCTTTAACCGATTTGGGTCATTTTCTCTACCAACCTGCCCTGAGGAACTTCCAATGTTTTTGCCAAATTTGCAGTCCATCCCTTCATTTCTGTCACAGTTATGATGCAGATTGGCGAACGCACAAATGGTCGGACAAATGATGTGTTTTATTTGTGAAGCCATTTAACTAAAAATAACTTTTGTCCCAAAAGCTCTCATATAATTAAACGAATTTACAACAAATTTACTGGAAGATAGCCCACTAAGATGGCCAACATTTTTAGAGGTTTGTGTGTTCGCTAAATTATGATCCATCGCAAAGTAAAAGCCATTCTATAAAATAACTATTAAAAAGTTGCAAACAACATGCGCAACAAACTAAATCTTTCATTATCATCACAAAACTGAATAACTAAGCTATTGCTACTAAGTATCATGCAGTGTTTATACACATTCACTGAAAAAGTGCAATTTACACAAATCGCATATTAAAAAATTTTACAGACAGAGGGCTACTTTAGATTTTCGTTATGTCTCAAAAACAGCTAAAAGCCTTCAGAAAAATCCAATTTCGTTGTAATTTTCAGGTTCCATCATTACCAAAATCCGCTATATATATCCCTCCCAATCAGACGGTAAACTAATTGCAAAATAAGTACAAACAGCAGAGTTGGGCAGGGTCGCCCACACAACTTTGTTTAGTATAAGCCGACATTTCTTTTCACGATTAGGTGGCCACATGTTTACCCTGGCAGCCATTATATGGAAGAGGGCTCAAAACGTTAACTGACATGATCTAAATACAGCAAAATTAATCTCCTTTTCTTGGACCTTGCTGCATATATATTTTTCACCATAAATACTCAAAGTTAGACTTTATTGCCTATACTAAGGCTCATCATTAGCGATCTATGCCCCATTATTGAATATCCTACATCACCCAACGGTTATTCACACAACGACTTTTCCAAATAAGTTGTTATATGTCCTTGAACCAAATTTTATAAAAATATCTTAAAAATTGCAGCCCGTACACTGAACACCAGAAAGTAAGACGGACAGACAAGCTTATATTGGTTCAGAAAATATTTTTGAATCAATTGTCATAATGAAAAGTGGATCTATATCACATTGCTCGGGGCATTACATGCGTCTGCATAAAATTAATATATCTTCACTGCAAATGGTGTAGGGTCTAAAAAAAGGATGCGAACTCGATCTTGCTTGATCACTCGCAAACTAACTGCGCTAACCAAAAGAACAGAAAAAAACAAGACAGACAGACAGATAGACAATTAGAATTACTTTCTGAATCGATCGATGTAGTGAAAGCTGGGTTTATTTAAAGTCCTTCTGGGTGTTGCGTGCACATGCAACATACCCTTGTACCATAACTGGTGTACTGCCACTATCCCCCGGAGAGTTATAACTATGCAATCAATTACACCGTTGTAAAATTAGTTCGCTATTCCCAAAAATCCTATTTTTTAACACGTTCATTATCATATTTTTGCCTTTTTTTGAAAATAAGTTAATTTTGGCATTGATCTTTTCTTGATTTTTACTTAGATTAACTTACTTAACTTACTTAACTTACTAAACATATTTTCAAGCCATAATTTCAGATTAAGTTTGTTAAATTTATTCTTGCGGACAAAGCAGCGATGGTGTTTGCAAAAGGACAGAAGGACATACGTATAATTTATGGTGACTTCATTGCTTACTTCTATGGGTATTAAACATAACTTTGCTTTATCGTGGAATTACAACTTTTTTTTTTTGATTTGATCAATGGAAAGGTTCTATTGAGCAGCATTATCTTCTCTCATAGACTTGCAGCAACGGATGTCTGCCGCTTAAAAAAAACGGGGTCAGGCAACAAACTTGTTTGCACATAAGTATCGACTAATAAGGGAGAAGAGAGAAGAGGAATCCTGATGTCTTGCCAATCCTTTGATGAAAGCCAATAATAGGCATAAGAGACTCATAGAGTAAGCGCGAGATTTTGTATTGATTTGTTCGCCCATTTATGATCTCCATTTGAAATGCGTAAAGTACGAATAATTGAAAAGAGTTGCAAACAGTCCCCCATAGTCTACTCAACCGACAGTTGCCCGTATTCAAGCTTTTAAAGCCTTCGGAAAGCTGTCTGATCACACTTGAAATGGGATTTCGGTTTGTCTATCAAATCTTTCAACGGTCATCTGTCCTATCAATTGGTAAAGTTGCAAAACATAACCCGAACCATACATGAAAAGCGAATATAATTTTTTTTTTTTTTTTTTTACTTATATGAGAAAAGAAATTGCTTATCTTGCCTTGGTTTACCTTATTTCCGTCTGTGAAAATTTTGACAGTAATCGCTTGGCGAGTTTCTTAAGAGAAACTCAACCTTTCCTTTACAGAAAAAAAGGCGAATGAGAAGAAGATGAGAACGTAGATCCTTCACAAAATTCTTTTCAAAAGTTTTACTTTATGCACTCAACATAAGTTTTCTTGGAAAAATTTCATAGAACCCTTTCTTCGTTGGGCTATAATGTAATTTTTCACTTTCTTTTTACTTTTTTTTGTTGTTTTTTTCTGTTATTCTTTTCTTTTCAACAAATTTGAAACTCAGCCACCTATATATGTAGCGTGAGCGCACTAACAATTCAATGTTTAATTATCCTTAAAAATCGTCTTAAACATGTGTCGAAAAGTTTTCGAAGCACAAAAAAAAATGGGAGAAAAAAAGTTTTTAAAACACAATGATGCTACAGGTGTACTAAAGAGTACAAGATTGAGTTTAAAACTTTTGAAGAAACTTCAAAATGTCAGGCATACACACTCGCGAATACATAGCCCATACACACAGCACATACGCGTGCCATAATAGCATCTCATAGCATCGGCGTCGCTCGTTAAACATAAGAAATTAAATCACAGTTTTGTGTTTAAGTTTCGTTAATTTGTTTTCATTTCTCTTGATTAAATTAATTAGCAAACGCAATGGAATTTATTTTTTCGGATTGCGTTGACGTTTTCTCGATATCTCGGTTGCACACTTAAAAAAAAAAGGATTGCTTTATACCCCCGTTGCTATCATAAATTCAATTCAATTTTAAGATACACGACTGTTTGCGAGCAAAGCTAAATAGCGAATGATCTAACGGTTATACAGACGATATGTATATCAGCGGCATCATTATCATCGTCGCCTTCGTCGTTATAAGAAGAGATGCTGGGCTATGAAGCATTGATAACATTGTAGAGTATGCGACAAATACAAACGCATAGCGGGTGCTTTTATCATCGCAATGCAATGGCGGCTTATAGAAGAAAAGAAAACACGCACGCATACATGTTTGCATTCACATTTAGTAAGGGTTTATTATAGATATTCTCCTGATAAAAACATGCAAAGGAGAGTAAAACCCGCCCTCTTCTCATATGTTAATGAGAAAATTTCCCTGTATTTGTTAAAGACAGCGCATAGTCGTGCTTTAGCATGCGACTTAAGTGCGTGTATGTGTGTATGGATTTGTGTATTTATATTCTCTAAGTTGGATATGTGCTCTCTGTCTCTCTCTCTCTCTCTTTCTTACCTAAGTGATATATTCAATTTGCTTTAATTTTTTTCCTTTTTTTTAGATTTCTTTTGTTAAGACCCACTCCTCCTATAAACGCTGCTGCATTCATGGCTGGCAGTGATTGTTTTTGTTTGTGTGTGGGCTTCGTTGTGTACATGTGTGTGCGTGTATTTGTGTGTATGCCGAGGGTCTTCATTAAAAGACAATTTTCTCATTTTGTGTGAATTTTCTTCACGTTCCGTTGGAAAATTCAATTTTTTTCCTCTTAACGATGCTGAAGGTGAAGTTATGTTGTGTGTTCTATACATATGTACGTGTGTGCGAGGGTATTTATGTGCGGCAATGTGTATGCTTGTGTTTAGTTTAGGAAGTAGTATTTATATTATAGCCTAAGTGGGGTGAGTCTAAGCATCAATGTACGCATATACACAAACATATTCACACACACACACACACACACACACACTTGCTTATACACGCAATCATATCAATGATGTTTATACGTTGTAATAGCCTCTTGCACAAAGCTTGATACTTTATTTTATTACAGTTATTTTAGGGGTTTTCCCCTGACTAACGTATATTAGACTTATCCACCATAAGTGTAAGTGAGATGGCATGAAATGAGGAAAACAAAAAATTGGATTTTCATCGTCAAGCATTTACATTTAGCTATATCAGGCAAGTGCTTATATTTTTTCCTGTGCTTCTATAAAACTAAGTGTGTATGGGTGTGATGGGCAAGTGAGTAATAGGTAAGGTAAGGTAGATGGCTTCTGTGTGTGCATATATATACACAATACACTTTGCATGGCCCGGGTACTGGTCATGGCCGTAGAGTTTGGCGCTCAAAACGATTACTCACCGAGGAATTTATTTCGAATATCATTTTTGACAACTCAATTTATTTTTATTAATTTTCCTCTCCTCGCCAGTATCACGGCCGCATTTATAGTATATATGCAATAAATATACGCACACTTACATATACATATTATACTTATCCAGCACAATTTCATTTCATTTTATTCCATTTCATTGTGTTGGTTCATGCAATCATTTAAAATTTATTTTTATCCAACCGGTTGGTTGGACTGCGTTGGGCTGGCTTTTGTTGAAATTTCTCAGAGTTTTTCGGCTTTTAATGCCACTCGTCGTAAGTGAATTTCAGTTAATTTATTATCGAAAATTATTGCCTTTATTGTTGTTTGTTTTCTTTTTTTTTTTTTTCCTGTGTATATACATGTGTATGATTATAGATAATATATACGTACGTTTGTATATACACACACATGCATTCATTTAAAGTTATATTGGCATTTCTACGTAAATGCTTACCCATAAACATTGATTTTATTTGAAATTTTATTTATTTTATTTTTTATAGTTGGATAAAAGTATTTTTTTTTGTTTTTATTGTTTTTCTTATTTTTATTCGAAAATAATGAAGAATAATACTTTTTTGAGAGTTAGAAAATAGATGAACTTTTGCGGGATTAAAATGCTATCTATTCAAGAAAATTTTATAGCATTTATTTTTTTTATTTTTTTTTTTTTTTATAATAAGTTTATGGGGGAACATGATGCTATAAGGGAAGAGGTGATGCAGTAATAAATTGCTAAAGGAAAAGACATGGAATAAAATAAAATAAATATATTAAGGAAATCATTAGACCCAAAGGCTTATTCTATTATAAGTCCCGACAAGACAACCAGAAATGTTTAGTATGAAAGAATTGCGCTACGAAACTTGAAATTTTTGTTGGAAATCTTCTTTCGATATAAATCCCATCATGTTTCATGCTTTAAAAATCTTTGATTTTGATTATCTCGTGCTCCATTTTTTAGTCCCCTAGTTGCGGTGTTTTGAATATTATTTACTTTCGCGGGAACAGAGGACAGTAAGGCAAGATAAAAAAGGAAGGGCTGTGCCGTCCTCTCTATAGCTGAGAAAATCGGAAAATGACAATTATTTCTGATCCTATAAGCACTGAAAGTTCTCTGAAGGCAGTTTCGAGGGGTGTGTGACACAAGAGGCATATAGGAAAACGGGAAAAGCATACAGCAAATTTTTCCATATTCGTGGCTGGTTTGAGTCAAAGTTCGTTCGTTATATGCTCTGTAGGTGGATTCAAAATTCAACTGCGGCTGTAGTAAACTCGTAGTAGAAATATCTCCAAAAGTAAGACCAACATTTTTTTTTTCATTTTTTAAAATCTATTTAGTCTTCTAGGTCTATATCGTCGCCTTCAAAGTAATCGTGAAACTCAAATAATATTCCTTATTAACAGTTTGGCCCGGCAGAAAGTCATGGCGTAAGTATACACAACAGAAACTGAATTTTGAGGGACTTTGGCACTTTTTCTGCCTTGGCTCACGTTTTGCACGATATTCACTTGATTGAGTGATTGTTTCTGGGTCGTATGCGTAGATCCAAGTTTCATCATCCGCAATAGTTGGCCTCATGACATCCTGGCTTTAGAGATCATTCTTTCATAAGGTATGGTAAAAAGCGGGGAAAAAACACTTCATATGTTGTAGAAAACCAAGGGCAGCTGAAGCGCTAATGATATTTATGATGCGAAATTTGGCACAGATGTCTGCCACAATATTACTAATTTTGGTAGTCCGAAAGCCAGTATCGTCCTGCGTAGTTTTTTTTTTTTGTGCTTCAACTCTTTGTAAAATGTCAAACAATGGTATGAAAAGATGACTACGGGAAATAAAAGGTAGAAATTTCAAATATCGAAAAAGTTGATTTTCTGAATTCAGTCCCATTGCTGGTATTGTCAATGCATTATATAGCTTGGCAACTATAAACAGCGATTGAAGAAGAAAAAAATTTTTAACGCAATTCCAAAAGCCCCATAGAAACCATCGAGATTGCAACATAGAAGTAAAAGAACAATGCCCTTAAAGCTAAAACTTGAATCTTTAAGTGAATTTTACTTTGGAACCATCTGCCTACAGCTTACTCCGTCGCTTCTTCAATTTTCATCCACTTACTTTGAAACTTTAACTTAGAATAAGATTTTCCAGTGATCTTTACGCGATTTTGCAAAAAAATGAAGGTTCAGGATTCTGCGGTCCATTTTCGAGCGATTTTCCAAAAAAAGAAAACGATCAAGATTGAAGCGACTTTTTGAAACAATAAACTCATGTTCGCTAGAATTTGCTTTATTCAGAGAATTTTCGATTCAGTGTAATTTGTCCCTTCCCCGTTTCGTTGTCAAGAAATTCGAAAAGAACGATCTTCACTTTTTTTTAAAACAATTACACTTTATTCTCTTTTTGCACGATAAATATGTTCCCAAAAAATTCGTGTAAAAAGAGAATTAGATGTACTTTCATTTCTAAAAGGTTGCATTTTCAAATTTCTTCCCTCTTTTTGCATAAATTTAGAAAATTGACTTTATTTTATATGAGCACATGGTGATATTACCGTTTATCAGCGCGATATTTCGAATATAATTGAAAATTAGATAAAGATAAATAAAGAACATTATTAAACACCCTACAGTACTTTGCTTAATATAATTCATCATTTATAAAAATTAATTAATCATTCATAAAATGAAACCATAATTCTAAAGAGAGAGAGAGAGAGAGAGAGACAGAGAGACACATGGTCCAAACTGGCTATGATTAATTTTTTACAAAACATAATTATTTTGAGGTTAATTCTTATCATAAAAAGAAGAAAGAAAATGAACCCACGCGATCTAAATTTTTCAAATCAATTTAGGTTCTCAAAGTACTATTGTCGTGAAAATTTGAAAATTGTAATTTTTTTAAGAATTTTTTAAGTAAGCCTGGGCCATTACACCTCATTTTAGAAAATTTCGCCAAAATATCTCAAAATTTGCTGCCTATAGATTAAACACAGAACATATGGACAGCCGGACAAAGCACTAGGCGTACTTACATCAGTTCGGCAAATGATCCCGAGTCGATCAGTATAATAAAGTGTAGGTCTCCCATAAGCATTCTTGTATTATTTGTCCTAACGATCAATATTAAAATTCTCTTAACCAAGAGAGAGTGAGAGAAGTTGACAGGAGTTGGCGGAACTAAATCAAGGAAGTAACGCGATCGCAGAAAAAGTGCTGCTCGACAAAGTTGCATCATTGTGAGGGTAAAAACAAGTGCTTGTCCTCCCTGCGAGTAGAATTTATAATGCACGATATCACGATAATGACAGACAACTTAGCTGCATTGCCTTTGGAATATCAGCCCGATCAATGAAACTTTTTTCATTTATTAAGTGAATAAATAAATTATGTGAACATTTTGATGAAATTCAAATTTAATTAAAAAATTCTTATTATAAAGTTTAATAATCAAAATCTTCACTATCATTATCTATGGGCTTTTGAATCTTGACGGATGCTTTACTGATGCCTTTGCGGTAGAAAGTTCGTGGCTTTGCGGGGAAATAGTCTTCGCCTCTTTTCGCACATTTCCAACTTTCGTGAGTTGCTGATCTGCTCAATATCGTGAGGATCGAAGTCGGACGACTTGATCCCATACATAGGTCTTACGTATCGAAGGTGAATTAGTTTTAACCTTAGCTGTGAGTTCGATTTAAGGAACAAGATGGGAAGACGCGACTAATTGATCGGTTGTCAACGCCAATTAGTTTTCGAAAATAATTTATGCGACCATGGCGCCCGTCTCTTCCGCCCCTTCTCTGGCTTCAACCAACGCCGACGACCAATGCATACGACAGAAGCCGTTCCCAACGCCAATTAAAGATCCTTTCCTAAGGTACTTCTTCTGGAGGTGTGCGAGCTATCATCGTCTTCAAGACTAAATATGCACAAAATGTCGCAAACCGCATTTTCTAACTGTTTCATAGCTCACTGCACTTTCCTCCCAAGCTATGCATGCCCAATATTTCGGAAAAAAATAAGTGTCATGTACGTTTTCCATAGCAACCAGCCTCAGATGCAGAAGTTATTTGTATACCTATTATAACATGTTGTCTGTCTCTCTGTCTATATTCTATTAAAGCCTCCAAAG
>CCAG010010348.1:0-43858 GCA_001077435.1 Glossina morsitans morsitans | reverse complement strand
TAAACAGCAGCTTCTAAAAAATCACCCATCAGTAATAAGGGCTGATTTGAGAGATTTAAAAGTTTTATAAACCAGTCATTCCAGCTACGAGAGGTTACCACTACTTGAGTTGCTAATGTTGTTGCTTCTGTCTTTTTGCATATTGTTAATAAAGCTTTAAGAGCTGGTTCGAAATTATCCCGAGCTCGCGACAATATCAAATCCAAGTCGTCAATAACAATGCGCTTTAAACGTTCCGGATTAAACAAATCACTTTGGTTATCATTAAGTAAGCGTAATAGGCTTGCAGGCGTTGCTATCAACATACCGCAGCTGTTCAATAACTTAATTTTAGTTTCTAGAAAATTACGTTGGCCGAAAGATGCAACTATCACGGAAGCTTCATCCATCAGACCATATAATAATCGTCGGCAATGATCAGCAATTATCTGCACGTGTTTCGCGGAAGCTACTACAACGATGGCGACCGGTCCATAAGTGAGATCCAAGTCGTTTACATCGTAATAAGTATCATTGCACAAAGCAGGTAAATATGACCAAGTCTTACCCGACTTACTCGGATTGACGACAAACAGCGAATTATTTCTCAACAAGTGCGACCAAGCATATGCTTGTACGCGATATATTTTGTTTATGCCCAGGTGCAGCAACCCACCATGTATCTGGGGCAAAAATTGGGCTTCATTTATTGTTTTCAAACTGTTTATAGGTACATTTGAATGCGCTAGCATCTCAGGTTCCAACGTTTCTGTTCTCGTCTCGCTGCCGTTCAAAGTTATCGTTTCCTTCTTTTTGATATGTATAATAGTATCACCATTTGTTGCATTTTCGGCATATTTCTCGTTATGTGAACCAGTACTTAGCTTAGCATTGTCCGGTCCCGCCAACGTAACATGAGTGCGCCTTAAACCCGCAATATTACCGTCGCGCAACTGTTGCTCGGAGTCAACTTTTTGACATATCTTTTCCATTTGATCGAATTGAGTCCTTGCTGATGTCAATTCACCCAGTTGGTTGCAAACCTCTAAGTCGGTTGTTGTTGATGTAGTTGATGTTAAACTATTCCAATTATAAGCTTAAGAGGTATTTTAATGTTAACGGAAAACTTTTTGCAATTTCTTCATAAGTTTAAATTAATTGACAATTCTCCCAATGCCTACTAGTCTCTTTAAGAAAACGTTTTAATCAAACTGCGATAATCGCTTATTTACGTGATTTACCCCGAAAGCTGAACTTAGACTTTTTGCAAACATATTTTTAATCGTAAAATTTCCTTTACAGCTTTTCTTCTGATTGTACCAAAGCCATATTTTTAAAACCTTCGGTTATTTACAATAAAGTTACAATAGATTTAATTTTCTTGAATTATAATTTTTACTATATTTCCTTACAACAAGAAAGAATCAGCCATAAGTCTAAGAAAGAAAGTTTTTATTCCAGTTATTAAACAAAATGCAGAACTACGATGCACGCAACCGTATCAAAATACGCGAGGACAAAGGCCACTTTGCGATTTCGCCAAAAATTTATATTTTCGAATTTTTATTCAAGATAGTTTAACGAAAAATACTTTTTCTTTTTGTCAAGTCATGTACTATTTCCCAGTCTTTCTCTTCTTCCCTCTGTCAGCCACCCATTTCCCTTTTCCGGGCATACCAATTTACAGTGCTTTCAATAGTCCTCTTCCTAGTCATTTCTAGCCGGTGAACTGAAACGAGTTCAAATGAAAACATTTCTTTACAAAACGATGAGTAGTTTTTTAGTATTGCTGAGGACGTTCACCTTTCAAATAGATAAACAACATCAACTTCTTAAACCCTGCCTCTTTTCACTCCTACGCCAAGAATGTATCGACATCGTATTTCTTGCCCTCTACCTGACATTGTTTCAGATCCTATTATGGTTTTTTTTTCTTTCAAACACGAGAAGTGCCGCGTTCTGAAAGTTTGGAAGGATTTTTTTTAATTGAGATCACTTTATATATTTTTTGCAAATTAATTAAGGGGCTGGTGGAAAGTAAAAAATAGATTTTGAGTGCAAAGGGTTAAAATCAAGCTTTAAAAGAATGGCTCTTCGGATTATAGCAATTTTTATTAAATAACTACGTTCACATATGCCCCTTCTTCCAAGAGACTGCTGAGGAAATAACTATATCACTTCACTTTTCCAGATAATGTATGCAAATCATATTTCTGATTCCAAGAGTTTTAAAAGAGCTACATTTGATATTCAATACGCATAGTTTATGAGGTACACGATGAATATTTCTATGCCCGCGTTGCAAATGTTTTGCAAATGTAATGAACCCTTCCTTGTAGTGTATAAAACAAGTATACAAAACAAAACAAAACAAATATGAATATTAATATTCTTGTACCCATAGTATATGATCGCTAGAATCATTTTAGGTTAGGCTTTCCCTGGTGAGGCTTTGCGAAATTGTGAAGAAGCAAAAGAGAAGTAAAATTTATATTAAATGTAAAACAAATAAAATATATTAGGAAATTTTCATTTTGTTTTGAACACGAAACATGTTTGTATGTATAACGTGACAAGTCCGCGTATGTAGATGTAGAGTGTCTTCTGTCTACCTGCTTTCGGAGTTCCGTAAGCATTTATTGTTTTCCTTTTCTCCCCACGTATATTAAGTTAACTTAAAGAGAGCAATTATAAAAAAAGGAAGGAAGGGGATGGTGCTTTCGGACAGGAAACTAAATGGACATATCTCAAGTGATACAGTGTATAAGTGGCCACACCTGTAAGTCCCTTTTTATAAAGGACAAAAATGGTGCACTCAACAGGCAAGTCTGGAAGGATAGGTTGTGTGCCTTTGTGATGATATTCGTGTTAGACCAATAATAGGTCACATAACGAAAAAAATAGTGCATTACACATCGATTAACGAACGTCGGACAGATCAAGAAAAGAAAGCAGACGACAAGATAAAACAGACAAGTGATAAGCACCCAATTAACGGCACGAAAAAAAGGAGGGAAAGCGGTACAGCCATAAATTCTTATGCATTCAATACTTTTGTTTATTTTCTTATTTTTACTTTTCTTGTACACGTCAGTTGGGCTCGTCGGCACAACAATAAAAGCAACCCCAGCTCTGAATGTCAATGCAAATGCAAGGAAAGATTTGACCAAAATTCACTTATAAAAATTCTTTTTTCGTTTGCAAAAAGGATTCAATTTATTGTCCGTTAGCAACTATTTACTCTTTTGCAATGAAAATAATAAAATTCATTGCTTCATAAAAATAACAGAATAAGTATTTTCTTACATAGCAAGAGCATTTCTGTCTTCGACTTGAAAGATTGTCGATAAAAAATAAACGTTTATTGCCGTGATTCCATCGTTTACTACAATCTTTCTTGTGAACCTATTTCTCACACTTCGTTTACTTTACTTTTCATCCCGCTTTGCTTTATGTTTGCAGTTAATTCCGCGAAAGAGCTTATGCTCTACTTTAAATACCTTTTGGCAGAAGAATAAGAGAAAAATAAGAGGAAATTTACCCGATTTCAAGCGCATTTCTTTATGCTCATCCTTGTGCTCTATAGCACTTCAATTAAAATAACTGCTTGTGGATCTCATAGTGTTAAGCAGACAAGTGAAATAAAAATTTATTTACTGTTTAATCGGTGCAATTTAGATTAATGTCTAAAGCTGTGCAACTGTCCGAGAATTAGCCGAATTTACCGGAAAAAACAGAGCAAGTAAACATTTCCAACAGTTTGAAATTTTTGATTTTTTGCCTTTTGCCTTTTTTGCGAAATATAATGCGAGATGAATGTCTCTTACGCAAACTTTGCAAAGGACAACACTTGTGTGTCAACCGTAAGATGAAAGCGACATTTTGTTGACTATTTACTATTATCTACATCACTGCACCTTTTGTTTCGATAACCAACCAAAATTGAATCGTGGCAGATTCAAAGCATGTATAGCAAGAAGCAGTAGAAACATGGAAGCTTTTTGTGAAGTCGAAGCCAGCTTTTGTTTATTCCACTTATACATCAAACTCAACTAAAACAAATGACAGTCGAGCTCAATTGCCCCTTAAAGTAAGTCTTAAATGAATTAATATTAAAACATAGTATAAGTACAATAAAACACATAAGAAGGACAAAGAAAAAAGAAAATAAAGCATGTACACAACTAGCACAGGGCCACACCCACAACCGGTACAGGACCAAATTGCAAATGAACCCTAAGCCATCGCAATTACGCATAAGCTTGGCAACCGATAATAGTTAACAACAATGCAACCTACATTCACAAGATCTGACGGCAGTCGTGCTGAACGTTTCGACGCCAAAAAATAGACAGAAACACCATTTAAACTTTAATTGGTTAAATCATTTAATATAATTTTGTTCTGTCTTGGCTTAATAGTTGTGAACGTAATCAATCTCCATTAAAGAGAAGAATTACCTACGACCTTCCTTTGCATTGCCCAAAAAGTTATTGTCCGTGCATGCCCCAACCAACCTCAGTAAGGCGGGATCAGAGTTGTAAATTTCAGGTTGTTTCAGTGTGGTCAGTTGGTTTGAAATAAAATGGAAGCGTAAACCCCAACACGTTACTTTGAATAGTCTAGAATATAAGGGGAAAATTCAGTATTTGAAAGAAAATTTTCATTGCAATTTTGAGCTCTTTCCTAAACGCTAAGAAAAGCGAACTTTGTCATATAAGTCCCTTTCGGAAAGTTAGTCTTTCCTCTTGACTCTTAACACCCCTCTAATGTACTAACGGACGTGTTTAGAAAGTTTGTATAGAATAAAAGTAATTTAATTTAGCGTCGCTTAATTGAGATAATCGTTGAATGCTTATGAAGCTGAGAGCGATTCGAAACCAAGGTGTCCTTCCGCTAAAAATTTAAAATTTTGTTTCGAAGAATTTTATGGTGTATGGTGCTTTTCTCTGTCTTTTCGCGTTACAGGAAATGTAAAAAGTTCGGTTCTTGTTTTGACAGATGTAAGCGAAACGCACATTGATGTTGATTGAATCTTCGAGGAAAGATAAGAGCGAATAATATTTAAATAAGGAAGAGCGGTAAAAAATAATAAATTTATGGTTTTATTTGCATATCTATAATGTTGCATATTTCGAAATTTTAAACATGTTTTTTTCAAAACACGATAGTCCCAAACTGTCCCTGTAGCACAATTCTAACAAATTTCATTTTTTGCATTCTACACTTTTTTCACAATACCTTTTATGATATGATTTTAAAGTCTAGCTCACAGGCAATTTTTCCATAAACTAATATAAATCTTATTTATGAACATTGAAGTTTTTCATTCAGCTGTTCGTTAAATCTTCTTCACGTTCCGTTGTCCAGCAAACTCGCCAATCACACAAAAATCAATGTTTTTTAAACGTTTCCACATACTTCTATAGTTGGAGGTATGTAGATTAAATGCTTTCTTTTGTTAGATTCAGATTTGCGTTAACTACACCGCCTGCCACAAAGCGGGTCAAATGCAATATGCTTTGCGGGAATCGACACTGCTTTGTTATTTTTTTATATTTCTCAAAAGTAATTTTTTTTTAATTGTATTTTTGTAAAACAATAAACGTTGGGAATACATTGAGGACCCTTATGAAATCAGAAACATAGCATTTGTTAACGCGCCGGGTCTGTAAGTGGGAAACTGAACTCTCTCTTTAAAGTTGGCTGCAGAAAATCTTCCAGACGTTCGCCTGTGCATTAAGCAAGATAGCCATCCCTGCCGGCGGAGGAAGCTAACCGAAGCTCGTTTATTCTAGGATGCTGCTAAATTTGAAAGAAATTATATGAATTGAAAGATAATTCCATGGTTCCGTGGTCCAATTTAAAGAAAAAGAATATATTTTTATTGACTCTCAAACAATGCTCCAACGCTTACGCTAATGAAAAATTTATGAATCTTATAGGACCTTTGACGCATAATTCTTGATTTTGTAACTAACCAGGAAAGTTTGTTTGTTTAGGAGAGATAACCGACAACCGGACAAGTAGACTACTTAATCTTATGCTTCTTTCTTTCAGGGCCGAATAACAAAACTTCTTCTTTAGACCGTCATCATTGGCAACGAAATGAGAATTATATAATAAATTAAAGCCATTCCGTTACTAATTCTCTGTGTGTATGAGATTGTGTAAAATAGCTGCACATCATCTTAAACTTTTGTATTGTCAGACTTTATCGACAAACTTGTTTTTTTACTTATTCTATTTGATGAACTCATTCGTTTATGATTGACACAAAAACGATAAAAATTATTTTGACTTCAGGCACGATTATGATGTTCTTGTGCACAGGTATCCATTTATTTATCCGCATTAATTACCTTATACTAATTAAAATTATTTTAAACTACAATATTCAGTGCGGACTAGCCGTTGCAGTGGCCTCGAACAACCACTGCATTGACCTAAATTCTTTCAATGGACTAACTATACTCATTTGGACATCACTGCTAAAATAAATAATATACGCTTGCGTTTATATACAAGAAAACCGGCTTACATAGTGTTGTGTTAAATGAAACCATGACAGACGACTTAAAGCACCAGTAGATAGTTTACAGCTCAATTATTATATCTTATGTTTAGCGGCATATGTGAGACGTATAAATGCACAGTATATAATGTATTTTACTCTCCAAGGATGTATGAAGTTTGAACATTACATTTAACATTACATATAGCAAAGGGAAATAAAAGCACACATACATAACGTATAAAAGACATTCCTTATAAAATACATTCCAAATCGACCAGACTGCTAATTGAAATGGACTCCTTTTGCGTGTTTAAGATAAAAAAAAAATATGGAAATATAACGATTGAACTTAAGGAAATATTAAAATCCAAGCACATTTTTAATGACAGAAGAGTTTTGTGAAGTTATAATACAACTTGAGTTTCGGACAATGCCTTTTTTCCTTTGCTTCAGGAGTTCGTAGAACTGTCACAAAGCCAGATATAATTATATCGATAGCATGTTTTCGAAATAATGTCTTTTAATTATGAATGACTTACCTAAGCTCAGAAGCAGCTAAAAACGGTTTGTTTGCCTTGTTGTCGACTTAAAATAAATGAACAGATTCGCACTGCCACTGCTGCTATGTTGGGTACTGACAACAAGTAGAAAAATTTACTAACTCTCTCTCTCTCTCTCTTTCTCTACTCATTAGTTTATCGCGGAATTAGCAAATTCAAGTGGTTCCATGGCATATTGCATCCCAACCGATAGGACTATAAGAGGGGAAATCATTCGCAATTCTTGTGTAGCCCAAAAGAACTTATTTTCCATCCACATACACGGATTTGAAGAGATTTTCTCACAATAGGTGATATAAGGATGTCGCATTATGGAGAGAACGGGTTGGAACCGATCTGATTTCCACTGATTTACATTTCTCCCAATATACTAAGGCAAATCCGTTTATTTTAACTCTTATTTATAAAACAGTTAATCGCAACCGGAGAGAAGGAGTGGATCGCGTCTCAATGTAAATCAATTTACTAGTGAAGTAAATTTCTTACATTTAAGGAGAACTTCAGGTAGACCCTTAATAATAAATCGTAAGCGAAATATCAGGAAAAGTAAAAATAAAACCACAATAAAAACATGCATAAAAACATGCACATCTCGCATAGTGGCATACTCACAGACAGTGTAGATCCAAGCTGGGAGTGAACAAACATGTGAAAGCGGGACAACCGATAATAGTGAAAATATTCAATCTAATTTATGAATTATGAAGGTTTTGAAGATTAGAAGTTAATTTAGGTACAAGGTAGACAAAACACGCATACGAAGAAGACTTAATTTGATTATATTTAAAGAATCCGATATTGAGATAAAAATGCAGACATCGTTTGAATTTTTGTAGAGGACCTCCCACGGACTGAAAAGCTCATAATTATATCTACACCTATTAAGTTTTACGAAAATAAAATATCTAGAAGCACGGTTAGGAACATTAAAGGTAATCGCTCCTAATAAGGCGGGGGAGTCGATGACACCATTTATCAACATAGCTGAGAATGAGATACGTCGGATAAGCCTACGTTTTTACAGTGAATGTAAGGCTAAATAAGATTGCTTTCATCAGACTGCAAGAAGACTAGCGAACCCCATCGCAAATGCCTAAGGGCAATAAGCACAAAGTGCTTTTGAAGTGATTCTATTGAGTCAACATGACACCTACACGAAGGAGACCCCATCACCGAATCATATTCAGCTTTTAGCTGTTCATGCAAGCTTACGCAAAACCGTTCTGCTAAGAATGGGGACCCAAGCATTCCAAATCACCGTTTTGTAAAGGCAAACGCTGACTTGACTTTATTGCTGGCAAGTCAATGAACGAATGTACCTTTTCCTGAATCAACGAGATACTCAATGGTAAATGAGTTGAGAATGACATATTTGTACATTTTGTAGATTTGATGTCATAAAATTATATGAGCATTACGGCAAACTATGCTCGATATCGAAAAGTGATGTAGCAAGGGATAGTTGACTTACTGAAGATATCAAAAAGCAAAACATTCAATATTTTGTATTAAAATTAGGGTATGAGAAAGTTATTCCTTATATGTTATAGTGCTGATGATTCAGGATGCTAGGAAAATTGCATGAATATCGGTGTCACAACTACCGTATTTTCCGGACCGGATTATCAGGGACTATTATCTGTCAGCAAATATATCGGACTACTGGCCCACCGCGTTATTGAATGGTCTAGCATATAACATGCGAAATTTCCAACTCGACAAAACTGAGTGCGCCATCCCGAAGACCATGTTTTAATTACGATTAGGACGTAGCTGGGGTGTAGAGAATGCTCGATTGGTAAAGATGTAATGCTTACTGATCGTGTATAAACCACACGAACTACGGACACGATCTATATCCGTCTCATTTCTTGCTTCCTTTTTCTTCAGTGTAGATCATATTTGGAAGAAGAATCTCCAGACGTTGCTCCAAATAAAAATATGTGGACCAAATGAACAGGTCACTGCGGGAACTGAGAAAACATAGAAATGCCGAAAGAATGGAATTGATTTCTTCACTTGTGAAGGAGCTTACAAAGCGATTTGAGGCTCTAGGCGGTGAAATGAAGTCAGATTAACGTTGCTTGCCATAGCATAACCGCAATCAAGAGTAAGTGTAAATTCACAGTGCATTCTGTAGTGTTATCATCCTGTTGTTTCATGTGCAGTTTTCTCTTCCTTATATTTTGGATGCACGTCACATTATTTTCATTTTTGTAAGTTTAACGCATTTACAATCCACCACCACCACCAAAGGCAACTTAAAGCTGAGTATTAATAATTTCAGTTCAAACCGAATGTGATTGTTTTCTTGAAGCCTGCAAGCATCTGCGTGCATAATAACGGATATATTATTACGTAAGGGGTTTTTCGCTCACTCACATTCATTTCTGTTCCTTTATTTATGCATAATGGCGCTCTTCTTTTATATTTCTCTTTGCTCTCGTTTACCCTTCAGATATGATAATACTTACGTAAATTCCGTTGCAGCCAACGTATTATATTTTCATTACATATTCTCTCTAAAGCATTTAGGAAACTTGATGTTAACCTTCTTTGCTCTAGACGCCCTTTCATTGCCAAGCATATGCTTAAAATAAATTTATGGGTTTTGTGCATATTTACATATCTTTACATTTAAAAAGCTTGCTTTTACCCAAGCTTCTTTCATATCAGATATTTAATGTCTTTTAAATTTTGATCAGTTTTTTACACAATTTTCTAATTCGAAATTAGCATTTGCAACGTAATATAGTAAATAATGGTAGTAGTAGCACTTTGTCACGGGAATTGTCTTTTCATCCTTCACAAGTATATACATTCCTTGGTCGGTTCCACGGTCGCTTAAGACATCACCAGCAGTAAGTTTCTTTCATTTTGTTTTAATCCATGTTGACTAAGAGAATAGCAAATAAGAAATCTCCGCGCGCCACTTCTCAAATTAATTTGATATTAATATTAACATTAAGTTAATTTCAATGTTAAGTTAATATAGCGCCAATTGTCAATTGTACTATATCGTTAGGAAAGCAGTCATTTAAAATAAACGCTAATGTCGCCGAAGCAGGAGTAGTGCGGAAATCTGTACATAATTGCCAAATAAATGTAGATAAAGGGAAATAGGGGCAAAAATGTTAATGCATATTAACTTGATGTGAATAGTTTGACGCACATGGTCGTTTTTTTTTCAAGCTTCTGTCATATAACCGCTTCTGCAAAAATGGAAAATATCTGATTTTTGGCATTTTATAGTAAATATTGATGTGTATTTTGTGAGTCACAACTATTACAAGGACTCTTATGAACTCAAAGCCCTCAGTAGGTTGAGAAGGAAAATGCGTGGAAAGAGGAAAGAAATGTTTAAAAACATTCTGAATCGGTTGGTGTAAGCCTAGCCTTGCACATATCACAAGCGCTGCAGTATATAAGTCGTTCCGTTTGCTTAAACGGCTGCTAAATGTAGGTGATGGCTTGTTGGGTGGAAATGGACCAAGCCAATAGATTTGTGGCTTATATGCCCATATAGGTGATGTAATCAACGATTCCTCCCAACTCGCCAACAATTTAAGTATTTGCTTGACAAACTTTGAAACGTTAACCACCTACAATTCAATTCGTATGGGTTTCTACGTGTCATTGGTACGTGTATTGAGGCTTGTCTTGCATCAAAAATATAATTAAAGTTGTTGAGATCCGAATTATTTTTTAATTTTGCAAACTTTTCTTCGGAATATTGTATTACCGCACACACATACGTTTCCTATGTATTTTAACACTTTTTTGTTCATTACGTCAAATATCGAACAACAAGTTAACAACTTTTAGTTTGCACAACTCTTGACAAAAACATCAAAAGGGCAAGCAAGAAAAGCAAATAACCGAACAGCAAAAACAAACAAAAAAAACAGGAAATTTTTCTTAACAGATTCACCAAAACGTATAAGCCGACGGTGAGTGGATGTGTAACACTCGATAAACAAAAAAACCGAAACGTAAGAAAATGAAATTTTGTGCTTTCGCTTGTGATTCATTCCATAAATGTTTCTGCGTGTATGTCATTGCATTGTACATCTGAACAATGAAGAATTCTGCATCGAAACGTATGTGTTGTCTGTTATCTCCTGTAAATCCTTGGAGGGCTATTCTGTTGCTTTAACTACACACTGCGCCAGTAGTGGGGCTCATTTGCACGCAAGTGTAAAAGCAACAGTTTTTAGAACCGTAGCAACAGTTTCAATGCTAACAACAAATATGACTACATTGCGGCTCTCCATATTAGATAGGTTCTTGGTGTTTTATACTTATTTTCTTTCTTTTCCCCATTCCCGCATTTAGCTGTTAACCAAAGAAAAGAAGTAGAGTATGAGATTTACTTATCCAAAAATAACATACCAACGCATAACGTGGGTGAAAATTTTGACCAGAATCGATTTAGCCGCCCTTTTTTTTATAGCCATAGAATATTTTGTAATGAAACCGTGTCCCTATTAGCAATTTTATGTAAGAATTAATTTTACTGAATTTGGATAGCGTAGATCTTTTGGACCGCAGCCCATATTTATGAGTTCTTAAAAATAGTAAACTTCTATATGCTAACAAGGTTTAATTCTTAGTACCTTGTGATGAAGACAGTTAAAGGGTACCAAGTTCCTTGAGACGAAAAATAATGTTGTTAAATTAGAACAGAATAGAAATAATTTTGTCAAACAGGTCAGTTCACCTGCTGCGTACTCTCCGATGTAGCTATGGCTTCACATGGACATGAACGCATTTTGCAATTTTTGATATTTTATCACGAAAATGAATGAACAATTAGTCGAGGTACTGTGTAGGGTGTTTAATGATGATTGTGTGAGTATATTGATTTTAATTGCTCTATATTTAGATCAAATTTATACAACATCAACTTAGAACGTATCTTGCGCCGAATTGAAAATAAGAAGCATTTTCAAAGTCGCAGTCACAGTTAAACATTACAAGCGAGCATAAATATGAATAGAATACCGAATAAGAGAGAGAGGCCAATAGGAATACTTATTCATTTACTCGACATCCAGTCAAAAATTTCATTCACCAGTTGAAACATCTAAGTGAAACAAAATTTTTATTTGCAAAACTTGAAGTCTGCAAGTCAAAGAAAGATAAAATTAAATAAAAAAATTCCTAAATAGACAAAAAATTAATTGCTTTGTGTTAATGATGGAGAGTTAATAGTTTTATCCGATTTTAATACTTTGTTAATTAGCCTGAAGGGGTAGTACGGAATGGTGGGCTGTAGCTTGGAGCTTAGGTAGGGAACTTTGGTCATGCTCTGGCATGGCCGCTTTAATAATTATGCAGAAGTCTTTACAACTATCCATAATCTGCTTGAAGCAAGTATGTGTAAGTCACAACTGACGCTGTACTATTTCTTAGAACTGGACAACATGCACAAAGTAGGGCCTAACCTTTAGGCTTTAATTTTTTATTTGGTCTTTTTATAATTATATCGAATACCATTAATAACACAGCACCCCATAAAGTTGTAGGCTATAGATGAAGGATGACTACTGACGAACCTATGTGCTTTTCGATAACTGAGATCGCTCAGATTTGCTAATCGTTTTTCAAAAACAAAAGTACTGTCACTAAAACAAGTCTAACCTATAAGCAATGATCGGGGCGACATGAAATATTAACACATGTCGCTTTGTAGATTTAAATATATTTTCATTTGTGTATATTGGCTGTACAGGTTAGCTAATTTTATTTAGTAAATAAATCAATAAATAAATAAATCATATGGAATTTTCAATAGTGCTGGCATATATATACCGTCCTTTGAACTTATCGAGCGTAGTATTAAATAAATCACGTAGCAAATTAATCGTTTATCAGACTGAATAGCGTGTGGCACTGCCCACCATATGCACATCTTCGATTCAGGCACATCTAACTTGATTACCATGTCGCGACAGCGAGTCTGCCTGGCCTATAAACATGCTCGGAAAGAACCCGCTTCAAACGATGATACATAGTGAATGGCTTCTCCAGGATCAGTCGTGGATTTTCTAAATCATAAGTGCGATAATTTTTTGGGTTAACTACGTCATCAACATAAGAATGAGCCTCATCGTCGAAGACGATTTTGTTCTTAAAATCAGTATCCATTTGCTTTTGTTCCGTAATCCATTCAGTGAAGTCTAAACGCGCTCTTCCGTGCCGCGCTCCAGTTTTAATAATCCTGCACTGTCACCTGTCACACTGTTGAAGTCTTCTTTTGGCAGGAACTTTATGTAATCCTCGTTAGTGATTTATGTTAAAATTCTTCTTATTTTTTACTTTTAATTTTCGGGAAAAACTACTCCTTTTCTTCTTATTATTTTTTTTAAGTATTATTTTTCAGTTCCTTACTGATGGTGGAATTAAATTTTCAACGTCAAACGTTTACATGAATTCTTCTGCGGTTTACCAAATATTCATACAACCTATGGCGTTATCTGCGGCACGTGCTAAATGTCATATGCTAACTAAACGCTTAATGGGTTTAAATGCCGTAATACCTTACCACAAATACAAAGCAAGAGAGAGCGATATAGAGACCGAAAACGCATGCGCTTAGTGAAACAAATTTTAGCTTTTGCTATAAAGGATGTGTAATGCTGATTAATTCGATCCGCTTTTTATATTAGAGAGCGTCATACATTTGTGAACTGTTTCACAAAAGCATAGAAAAATATGACTTCTTTTTGGTTCGCATTAACTGGAGTGGACGTTACAACGACTGTATCAATACAGCTCCGTAGAATCTACTGCCAACGACAAACATAGATTCACACTACAGGAGCACGGATCTAAAAAACATGAGCGAAACATCAACGTCCACCATAAGTCTTCTTTAAGCAACTCATAGGACTTGCTTGAGTATACGTTATGTAACACTTTCTATTAGATTTCAAGTTAAGAGCAACATAATAACATTTATTTGCGGGGAATGCTGATAACTTGGAAGGACACCAAGCTAACATTGACTATCGTTTGGACTGCCTATACCGTTGGATGGGTTTGAATGAACTTTTGCTCAATTGGGCTAAAACATATGCAATAAATTGTCGACCCCCGAATAAACATATAAATCTTGCTCTAAGGGTAAGTGGTGCCAATGTTGAAATTGTAGATAGCTTGAAATGTCTGGGAGTGATTATCGATAATAAGTAATGCTTTGATGCACACATAAATTCTGAGTGCTGTTGGGGCAATTTCTTACTAAGAAATTTTGTTCTCATTCAAATCAAAATTAGAATAATCAAAACTTCAGTTATGCCACTTATAATTTATGTCCTAGAAGTGGTATGTATAATTAGATATAAATACTCGTTGAGGTTATGTGACCATACTTCAGGTTACGTTTTTTAGGCTGTTCCTTCGTTCATTTTGTTAAAGTTAGACTTCTGCTTAACCTTGACAACATTATCCTACGGCAGGGACCGAAGGATCCTTCTAATCTCTTTTCTGTGATTTCTCCCGGTACGTACTCCTTGGCCAAATCTTTTATAAGAGTTTATAGTACCCAGCCTAGGGAGTTACAACAGTTTAGACGCTCTTATCTCACTTAAAAACGTAAGCTTGTAATCTTCGGCGCTAATAACGAGATTAGCTGGTTATTTAGTATTGGGACGAAAGCGTGGGTGTGTGTTACGGGTTATATCCTTTCCTGTAAACCTAGTTAACTTCTTGTTTCTTTTTTTTATCTTCAATTTTCTTTCCTTTGCTTCTAAATTATTTAAGAACATTTTGTATTATTGTACTTTATTATTGCACCTCGGCTAGACAATATATTATAAGAGGCTTTAGTGGCTTCGATGAAGTAGATAAATAAATAGAATAAATTGTTGGTCTCACTTAAACTCACTTTAAACTTTCATAACTAAAAGTTTAAAGATATTTAAGTCTCGTATTTTCCTATGATGTTCATAAGGCAAGAGTTGCCTACGTTTAGCTTATGGGAAGAGATTTTATTAATATTTTATAATGCATTATATATGAAAACACCAAAAAAAAAATCCCACAGCAGATTACTTTTTCTTCCGTGAGACTGATAGACATAAGCAAAAAGATTCCGAATAATAAATTACTTGCTATAAGGAATATTTAAAAAGATAGCCAGCAGTTATTATAATTAATTCTTTGTTGTAGTTACTGATTAGTTATGTAGAGAATCCTATTTAATAGACGACAAAGAATAACCGCCACAGTTTCTTTTAATGGAAGACACAAAAATTCAATGAATTATAACGAAAAGAAAAAATCGCCCAGATCAATCGTCGTAAGTAACTATATATACAACTTGCACTTTCGAAATTTAGCAAACTGAACGTGTTTCACGATTCACTCGTTATTTGCTTTTTCAAAACTTTCAGGAATTTTCTCGATCTTTTTCAAAATATTGAGCATTTACTAGGGATTTCAAATCCTTCAAGACTTGTTGTGTATTTAAATGACTTGAACCAAGCGAAAAAAAGGTTTTTTATTCCTTTTATATGCATACAAATAGCGATGCACGCGTTTAATTCTACCACGACACTTGCATTTCTTTAGTGAATACGAATCCTTTAATATCTCTTCAATATTTAAAGATAAGAGCGATATAAGTAAAACTTCAACTGCGGTAGAGTTTTTAATGAAGCCGAAAGCCTTAGATGCCAGTGCTTTAAGACTTTACTCTTAGAACGTATTCTCTGGCTAAATTTATAATAATAATATTATATTATTATAATAATAATAATAAACACCTTTTCATCCAAAAAGCCGCTAAAAGTAAGATGCTAGTGTTCTCCCAAATTCTTAAAAGACATGATGAATTCATTTTTGGAGTCTTTTTTATTTTATCGCCATTTGAATTGATGTGTCTGACCCTTTTTTCTGAAGCGCTCTAAAGGAATTTTGAAAAGAGAAAGCAAGGTATCTTCGCTTACTAGCTACTGCTTCTAAAATAGGAAAACGCTATTCAAAGACTTCTCTGCTCGAGATTGGATAATAAACTCACACATTTCAATTAACTACATCTGAAACAATACAAGTTATCTTTATCACACTAGGGAATTAATTCACTCGTTTCTGCAGCATGAACAGAGCAACGACGAAACGAAAACAACATCAAAGACCTTATTGATCAGCATTTAGTATTCGTCGCCATTAATAGACTCAAGTAATATAAAATGCTCGTTCAACCTAAACATAGACCTAAGATGAACACATTACTTTTAGCTAAGCACAGACTATAACTTTATGTTTGATTTCTTTAAGACTCACTGCGAGTGCGAAGAATGATGTTAGTAGTGCATGTCTTACAAATAGTAATGTCATATGATATTCCTCTTTTTCTTTCCTTTTTTTTTCTTCCTCTTCTTTGAAATTGAAAACTCGGACTTTAAAGTACATGACATGACAATTGGTTTCTTTTTTATGGCAAGCGGAAATGTTCTAAACAATCAACACAAGGGGGCAATAAAAATAATAAAGAAACAATTACCAGAGAAAAGCTTCCGCTAGGAGCTTAGACTATGAAATGATTTCTGAAGGAGAAACGGAATCAAAGAAAAAAAGTAGATGCTTATAAAATATTTGCTTCTCAAATAAAATGTTCTAACAATTTAAATTTTCAATAATATTTTTCTTTTCGAATTTTGTGCCTTTACAAGGTATACAGATAGGTATAAATAAAGATATAAATTCTGACGTACATTGAGCGATTTCCTGAACTTTTGTAAATCATCAGACTGCTAACAAATCTGGCTTAAAAATTTTTAATCGAAGACGTGAAGGAGGCACGCATTTACTGAGTATTTGTTTGATCCAAATAAGCTGGAAAAGGTAGATGCATTTATTGAGTTAGACATTTTATGTGATCAGCGACTAGGTTTCAATGTGCATATCGATATCGCCATAAATAATAACGGTTATATCGGCGGCGGGGTTAATTAAACGGCGATCCAGGAAACGACGATTCAAGCGTTCCAAAAGGCTCTAACAATTAAATGTGCTGCGTGGTGCGTTTCCTACGGATGTTATATTGATTCGATAACATTAGTCCAAAAGTAATCCTTGGTATTCCCTCTTAAATGTTTCGGTCAAGACCTAGTCTCTACGTCATGTTTTTAAAGTAGATTATTGCTTTAATCCGGCTAACAATAGAGAAAATAAGTTTTGTCTTTCCTTCTTTCCTTCTTAGTTAAATTAATAACAGTTATTATTGACCGCCGATTTAATGAAGAGAGTTAAACCAGAAAGTTTCCAACAGGTTCTCTTCAAGGTTTTTTGTTTTTAGAAAACCCACTCAATGTACATACAATTACTAACTTTGCAATGACAGTGAACTAATGCTAGAATCTGCATAAATTTATAACGTTTTGGCTAAATTCGTCTTTCGTGATTTATACAGAACGTGGTATGCACACCGATAAAGTGTGAAGGTATGCCGGACCGGTAAGCAATGCCCTAACTGTGGCGTGTGGTATAATAAATTAATTGACAAATTGCTCTTTCCACTTGGTTTTGGATTACTTAGCCTAGTAAATATCGAGCAGCCACAAACTCTCATAATACCTTATGTAAGTGCATATCCGTCTCATATTTTTATTTGCTTCTGTTTACACAAAATTATTTAAATATTTGTATATATATCCTTGAATTCGACCGAGCATACAATGATTATGAATTCTCTGTATTGAAGACACTTTAAGTTAATATGTACTTACACTAAATCCAGGAATTTTTTCATATTTACAGGCTTAAAAACTTGAAAACATTTTGTGTGTGTGTCTGAATTACCTTCATTTCCGTTAAGTTCTAACTAGCTTTTCTCAGAGATATTGCATATTCGATGGCAGTAATGGTGTCATCGAAATTGGCTTTTACTCTTTTACTTACCAAATGTTTAGGAACATATTTATTGTGTTAAGGCCTTTGCAACACTAAGGAGGAAGATTTGTAGACCTGGTAAAGTATACGCATTTCTGATCAGTACCAAAGTCTGAACCGATCTAAACATGTCCGTTTGACCAACTGATTAGTATTTGAGGTAAATTGTACAGTTCACAAAAATGAAGACATACCGCCTATAAATTTACAAAACGTTTTCAAAATGACCTAAACCGGTCAAATTACTCGCGTATGTTAAAAAAAGTTAGGATCTGTTTGTTTTCGTGTTTGTGGTTCGTTACTCACGGACTACAATACCTACACGATATAAACTTCCACTCCTACTCTAAAAAGTAGACAGAGTCAGTCACGCCCACCCAATATTTTAGAGTGTAAAGAGTTCGTCTTTTCTTTTTGTAGTCTTTATTACAAAAATAGTGATGGGTACAAACGATTCGATTACAACCGAATATAATTTTTTTGCTTGTTCCTAGCTGTGTGTACATTTTAAACTCTTAAGCAGCTTAAATGCAAAGCAAGCGATATGAATCGTTTTCTTCTTGTCTTTATGTATTCCGATGCTCTGTCTTAAGCGAAATTGCAACTAAGTTTTGCGTGTAACAATCCGAAAAAAATCTGCTACTTATGTTTTTGATAAATACTTTTTACGCCCGCGTATGGAGGCAAGTTAAGTTTGTCAAGTACTTTCAACGCGTACATGGCAGAAAGAAAAAAATAAAAGTAATTAAAGTCAACTTTGAAAATTTGCCAAATTATACCCTGAATCCATCCGTATTTAAGAAACGTATGATAGTTTTTGTCTTTTTTATAAGTTTTGTTTATTTCGATAAAGCGAAGCCTTGGTTGATTGCGTTATGGAAAAAAGACAAAAGGACTTATTTTCAGCGCTAAGGGTGTCTCGGACCTGATCCAAGGCACGCTGAACATCTGGGAATGCATAAGCAGAAAAAATTATATTTTCCTCGTGTGATATTTTTCCTTTGATACCGAACTCTACTAAGTCAAATGTCCTAACAATTCTTTTGTACGTTTAAGGGCGTGTAAATCACAATTTTACGTACGATCTAAAGAAAGCAATTTCACATTGTTATTTGGAGGAATTCCACATGTTTTCCTATACTTTCATTGGTTTTCCGTATGTTGCAATCAAGATTACCACTGATTTCCGGTAGGAAGAGTCTAGTTTTTAAACTTTTCTTTCTGCTTTCTTTTATCAGCTCAACATGCGAAACTTATAAAAATCTGTGCGCGGGTGTGACGAGTACATTTATTTTACTTAAACTGTTATTTCAAACTTCATGACTTTTCCTCAAAAAAAAAAAAAATAAAAGAAAAAGCGATTTCAATTTCTGTCTTTGTAGCCATGGAGTGATGACACCGTGTAGTTTTTGTAGAGTAAGTTAATGCGGTACCCATCAGAAACCAGGAATCGCATGCTTAAATTTTCATATCAAATTATGAATAAAATACTTTTTGATATCTTATGACAAGACATGAGACTAATAAAGTCTTTGTTTGCGAGCTCAAATCTCAATTCGGTAGCTACACTGACTGTTCAGCCGGTGCAGGCGAAACACTTTCCGATACGACATACATCCACTAGGTTACGGCCAGTTCTTATTTTTTATTGCCCCTCCCTATCTCTTTCAGGTTATCATGTTAAACAAAAAAACAAAGTTGACACTTTTTCGGATGCACGATGTCGGTACATTCGTTCCGTGAACTGTTGACTAATGTGGTACTTCGTGACGTCTGTATATCTCAGTGTCAGTGCTACTAATATTCCCTTTGCTTTGATGGGTGATAAAAGAATAGTCCTTAATGGCGAACAATAAAAAGTGCTCACACCGCATTACGACGAAAGATTTTGTTCAAAGTACAAACAAGTGAAGATATCTTAAGTAACGGATAATCGTATAATACAAATTAAGAAACAAAAAGTTTGCATAGTCTTTTGTTAAGAAGAAGAACCAACAATCAAAGTTAGTAACGAAAAAGTTAAGAAAAAACTAAATATTTGTGGTTTTCCTTTGTATTCATTGGTGTTCCAATTTGTTATATTTTATCCTCAGGGTTTCGTTATTTGTAGTAGATGCAAGACTTTTTGTTTATTCTTCTCATTTGAGTTTACATGCTCTGCATAGCGAATGATTGAAAACTTTTTCATATTGATAGAAACTCTTAATGTATATGGGCCCAAAAGCAATGTAAACGCATACGCATTGTAGTACTAGTTAGAGTAAAACAACTGCGTACAAGAACTAGTGCGGATTCAAGCAAATATGTTTAAAACTTTTCAAGAGCTTTTCAAACACGTTTGTAATTAAAAGATAGAAATCCCGCTTTGAATTACTTTGTGTAATTAATTACAATGCCGCATATTTAAAAAATTAAATTCGTATAAAATGAAATTTGTTTTAGAGAATGAACAATTTCACATTTTACGCAATGCGATTATTTCAATACACGTTTGCTTCACTTGCTTCACATTTGTGGTTTATTCAAGTATTGCGATGGATAGATGAATTTTCATATAAAAGACCTGACAGCACTTTAATGGCACAGTTTAAAACAGAAAACATAAATTTGTCATAAAACATACGTAAAACAGTCACATAGTCAGGGCGTAAAAATGCCGTTGCTTGCCTGCAGTTCCTTGCATAACACGGACAAAGAACAAAAACTGTTATTTAAATAATTTGTTGTCGTATAATATCTTTTCTTTCGCGGGGAAAAAAGTAGCATCTCAATTTGGTCTTACTCTACGTGTATACCTGAGAATTATAATCAGTATTTAGAATAGGCAAAGCAACCAAAAAAGTAGCTGATAACAAAAAATGGTCGGCTGATAACCCTTTTGAAGGCAAACTGAAAAAACAGTCGCTTTTTCTTGTTTGAGCCTCACAGACTTGTATACACAAATGAAATGCGCAATAAAGCGACTTAAGTGTAAGAAATATACGAGCAAGAAGAGAAGTTATTATATTTGGACAAAGGGAAAATGCATTGCATTTAATGTCGAGGAACTTTATGGGCGTTAATCCTTTCAAGCCATATGATAGCGCATGTGAAAATTCAGTTTGGCATAGACCGTTTCAAAATAGCATTGTGGATTTTACATATTTGGTCGAAAGTAATTGCCCTTACCCTCTGGGGCAGTTGTAGATCTCCCATATTAGACTACAACCAGTTTTTTTGATAAAGAACTCAAAGCTTTCAAAAATCACGTTATGTATACTAATTCGTAATGTTGCGTATAGTTTTACGATAGTGTTTTCAGATGAAAAAGCCAGAGAATTATTCAACACTCTGTTAAGCCCTCTCATGGCGAGCAGCGAAAAATAATAAACATCCGGCTGCACATATACACACTTTGTGGGAATTCTTCACACCTTATGAAAGAGAAAAGGATTGGAAACTCTGAAAAGAAGGAGAAAAACGTGACCGCCATATTCTTTGTAAAAAAAAAAAAAATGATTATAAAAAGTATGAATTTTCTAAACGAAACAAAGAGAAAAGAGTTTTGAAACCTTTCTTATTAAAGAAAAATTAAACTGAAACCGTCCTTGGTTGGAAGAAAATTCCAGACTGTCGTTACTTCGGGGCCTATATAACACACAGCATCTCCAAAAAGCAATGTTGATTATAAATGCAACGCTTATTCAAACGCCGAGAAATATTTTTGAAAGGAAGTGGCGATCTATCTGGAGCCTTCGAAGCTATGAATAGTCATTGTCCGGATAACGATGTTTACATGAACACAGAAATCATTGAATAACAGCCCAAAAACGTAAGGATAAAAAAACTTACGAACTCTGTAGAACATATAGAGAATACATATAGAGGCTCTTGTCTAGCATAACTAATTCAAAAAAAAAAAGAAGCTTAATACTGACTCCTAGTAATTTTAGCTTACATGTCAGAATCGTAACAAACTTTTTTTTGTTATATAATGATAGAATATTTGCGTACAATACCATGTTTGGAATAGCGAGTCGTTGTTCCAAAAAACAAATCCTTTCTGCGAGTGTAAGAAAGATATACCACACATCGAAGGACCTAAGATACACCCACCTTATATTATTCTGACGTCTGTCTGTCTGCCCGTCATGTATTCTCTTGTTCAACCTAGAATTTGACGCACCGGCTTGTTATGGGTCAAGGACGAACGCTATCGAGCCACTTTTTTCATTATACCCGATATACCGACTCTTCAAAAGAGAGCCTGTTCACTCTTGTGGACAGAGAAATATTTCCATGTTGTTTTATTTTGGTGTGGGATCTTCTTTTCCATTTTCCTCCTCTTACGTATTATATATTACATGTTATCATTTATTTATAAAGTAGGAACATTTTCATATTTAAAAATGGTTCTAATTAAGTATAAACAAAAACTAAAAAAAAAATCATTTCAAAAATATCCCGTGTTTCCAGGTGGACGTTAAAATATATGTATACACAAAAATTTAAAAATAACGCAAAATAGTATACTCAAGAGTAATCATTTTTATAGAAATCAATTCAGACAATCAATATCCCGTATAACCGCTATCGTTTCTAACGACAGTTTCGATTTGTGCAGAAATGGATGCAATTAATTATGAAATATTATACGATGCTTCTTGAATGTTTTGCCACAATTCTTTTTTTATTGTCGACAGGAAACATGACTCTATAGTACTCTTCAAATATTCTTAAGAGGATAAAAGCCAGGGGGGGTGACTTGGCCGTTTAATGACATCCCAGAACCACGCTTTCCACCACCAAATTCAATGAATGTTTCGCATTATTATCTGGCTTAAATTTCCAGAGCAGTGACATATTTTCTTTGGCATAAGAAAGCATTGCCCTTTTTAACAACATTTTGCATATAAATCTATCCATAGTGCTTTCTCTAGAATGTATCGAAGCGATACTCTTCCAACAAAAAGAGGTCTAACCTCTTCCGCCATGCTTTATAGAATTTTTACTAAATCTAATGTAGAATTCTTTTCCTTATGACCAAAGTACTCTTCTTCTCGCATCATTGCCCAAAAAACGTATTTTTGATTCCTCGCTCCAAAGTATATATCTCCATTTTTCTTCGCCCTTTGGTTTGCACAAAATTTGATGGACTGAAACAAGGTCTTTATTTTTCTCCATATTAACTTTTCTAAGTAAGGCAAGCTATGTTTTACGATGGCTACGATATAGAACTGAAAAATGCGCCTCGCACTTAATTTTTTGTCCACATGTGCATATATAAGGGTATTAAAGGGAATGCTGTAGGGTGTTCGTGGGTCACTATAATGTTTTTACTTGTTTTTTTTTAAAAATTATTGACATTTTCTTCTGTCATTTGTCGCCCAGAAATGATGTTATGAAACACTAAAGTCGGGCTAAAAAATCCCTTATCCAGCGGAGGCTAAAGTAATAGGAAAAAACTCATGGTGCGTCCTCGAGGTAAAGTTTTAAATATGTTTACGAAATGTGTGGAAATGCATGGGAAACAATCTAAGGAACTTTTTCTTTATGTGCAAGTAGCAAAACAATAAAAAGTAGAATAACGAATTAACAACATTTGCTCTTTATTTTACAAGCTGCAATAAAGAATTGTATGGAAACTTATGTCAAAAGGTATTACATTCAACTCTGGTTCACAATTGACATTTCATAAACTTGGGATGCATTTGACAGTTGAAGACTACGCCAAGTGCGAAATAAGCTGCAAATAAGAGTAAAAGCAAATAAGCAGCCGCATAATATGCACGGAAAAAACAGAGACACTTCCAACCTAAAATGGGGCTCAAACTTTTTCTTTGCGTTGTGTTTTTTTGTTACTGTTTTCCATTCTACTACGCCAAGCATTATGTAATTAAGGTCCGAGAAAAAATGCTTTTTGAATCTTTCTCGTAATAGTTGTTGCTTTGCTTGCTAATATTTATTTTTCCTTGTAGTCAAATACGAAACGAACCATGAAATAGGACACAAGCTAAACGTTTTTGCTATCTCTTTGGTTGTGGGTTCGTCAGTGTCATGTACTCGAATGCAAGAAGCCGCGAAAACCCTATGTGACATCCCAATAGGATGTGGCGTTCACGTTGTTGACGAGAACCTGTAATCATTAAAGTGAGCGCACATGTAAGATAAATAAGTCTTTGTGGAAACTTGAAAGTATGCTATACGGTTCGCGATACTAATTCGTTGGTTCAGTACAATATTCAATATTTAAGAGAGTTGAACGGTGCAGGGCAGATTCAAATTAGCTATCACATCGAGTAAATAAAAGAAGAGCGCATATGCATGACGGTAGTGTAAATATGACCATTCATGTGTGATCGTAAGGTATCAATGAAAACATTAGGCAGTCTAGCCTAAAATTGATTTCCGATCCTAATTTAATCTTTCTCTAAAATAGGTTTAAACTTTGTTTTAATTAACTATAATATTGAAATTTTCACCTCCATTGCTTTAGTATCTTCTATTATACGGCATGACATAAATTTTCAAATCTCGCATGTGATATGATACCACTAATAGGTGTGTTAGATATCATGTTAATGTACAAATGTTTGAGACATCAAATTGTAGTTGAGTCGAGGAGGAATCCTTCATTGACTTTAATGGTACACGTTACGAGGTTAATGACATTGTCAGAGCCTTTATCAAAATAATATTCTATGATTAAGAACGAGTTTGTGTAAAGTATCCGAAATTGATGAAGAACTTTTTTATTCACTTTCAAGATAGATATCACTTGTAATACAATTACGGCTGGACTTGATTTAGAAATCAATATTGTAGCTACGCTGTATTGTTCCTACTTTGTAAAACTTGATTTTTAAAATTAGCATAGCATATTTGCTAATATCTGTGTTGTTTTTGTTTTTGAAGCTTTTAAGTTTTGTAAAGTATTTTGCGTAGGCTGACTAGACCCTAAATCATTTACCGTATTTTCTTTTAAGCCTTCCGTTTTCGCTCAAACTTTTCTGAAAGTGTCCATTTTAGTTTTAAGATGTATTTGAATCTCCAATGGGCCCAGCAGAATACCTCGCTCGTTGACACGTTTTGAGGGATTATAAGAGGTTTTGCACAATAACGGGCAAAATGTAGCCCTTTGATGGTTTTATCGCTCGCAGCGTTCGAAAATTGAATGCAACGGGAAAATCGATTACTATTGGTGTGGCTTTTTTGAATCATTTACAGTCTTTATTTTTCTACCTTGTCAACTTGCCTTATTACACCTGAAAAAATGAATATTTCACTCTGAGATGCCACTTACAAAAACAACATTTTTAAATGTACTGGACGAGAATTTTTTTTTTCGTTCTGATATCTATACTAAATTTTGTACCATTTCCACTTTGTGTATTTTCATCTAAAAAACCAATTTCTCAATTCGTATTGATATTTTTATACGAATCAAAATGAATTTTTCAAAACTTTTTATTAATCTTCGGCCGTAGCCAAAGCCAGACGGAGCTAAATGAGGCGAAAAGAGCGCAATGCGAGAAGATTTTGAAATCTAATTATTCTTTCAATATCGATTGTATCGATTCAAACCATAACTGGCAAGACACCAAGAAGGTCTCTAGCTATTGTTCGGTACTTTTAAACAAAAAATTTTTCACTTTTTTAGGCGGCAGAGCAAAGCCACGACGTTCACAAGCTTGAGTGCATTCTCTGTCCTGTTCAACAACTCATACCAACTAAAACTAGCTGTAGACCGCGATGCATTATCACCAAAGGCCCTTTTAATATTTTGAAAAACGACAGAGACATTAGCGCAAGTTATTCGCTGCACTATTTTGCTCATTTTTAAGATCGGAAAATACAATTCGCCAAATAAGAAAGAATAAGCGGATGTAAGTAACTACTGACAATATCTTCAACATGCACGATAAAGTCGAACCTATGCAAGCGCTGTCCATCGACTCCGTTCTTGCTTCCGATACTCCACACAAATTTTTGAGAAAAAGCGAGATAAGTATTACTTACATTATATCGAGGAAGTCCACGAAATCTTCAATGTTATTTTATGTACTTAACTAACCTGCAAATGATGTGTTGTTCTAACATATAAGTACATTTTCTTTTCGCCTGTAAAAGTTGCCCTCTACATTATAGGCCTTGATAGCATAGTAAATTATGATAAAGGGAAAGGCTGTTATTGCAGGAACAACTTTCCCTTCAAATATTTTAATATTAGGGTAATTGCTATTAGAAGCAACGATGAGCAAGAAAAACTCATTACGGAATTAAGCAGAAGTTTACTTACAGTTACAGAAAATAAACAAAAAAAAAGAGAAACCACTTTGCAACGTTTACTTGATTTTTTCTATCCAACTACTAAAATGCAAAATGCAAAAAACAATCAAGGCACTAACGAACTTAACTTTTCGTAAGTTTTTATCATTTTCTTTAAAATTTGTAAACCACTTCTCTACACCAGTAAGTTGGAAAAAGCGTTAAGAAAAGTTTCAGCACAGAAAACAAAATTGATGTCCGCCTGGTTCGGCTTATTGACTGCGGAATGTGCGTAAATCCACACCTGAGGAAGTGAAACAAAAACATTGTTGGAACAGTTGAGTTTCTTACTAATTTTAAAGCTTTTATTATGTGTTATTTATTGAGAGTTATGTTCTTTCTCATAGCCATTATTCCATACAAACCGGAAACACCGGAAACAATTGTCCGCATATACAAATACAAGTTGATTACAGCATAGTTAACTTTCGTTTATTAGTAAGCGGAAAAAAAGTTTAAAGCTTCTGTATACCCAAGCAAATATGGTTCAGCTTTGATTATATGCGTGCATGTCGAATATGGTAAAGTTCTGTAGATTACTTAAAGCAAGTGCAAGTAAGTATTAAAAGAAGTTAAAGCAAACAAATGTGAAACTTTTATCCCCGTGAGTTTTCATGAAGTCTAGTCGCTTTTCTAAGAAAGCAAATTCAAAAGAAAGGAAAAGTCAAATACGTATTCACTATTGCTGAAAAGATTAAAGATTAGCAGAACATTTGGCAAAACGAATCAAAAGAATTGAAGAACAATATTCAAACGGACAAGACCAGAACAACCGTTGTAAAGTCAGAGGTGCCAAGAGAGTTGAAGAATAATATTCAAACGGACAAGACCAGAACAATCGTTGTAAATATAACTTCTTGTAAATAATTTATAAACAGATCTCCTAAAAATTGTAAATACATATTGCTTATGCATATAATGCAAATTTTACCTCACAAAGATAACAGCTAGAGTGTTGTGTATTCGCTTTTGTCAAAGGTATGCTCTACCATAGATTATAATCATGCACTGCTGAATGCCAATTTTACTTGGCTAAGTTGAATTTGCAGACACATTTTGTTGCTGCAATTCGGACCATGAGAACCGGCGACGCAGCTAATCGCTTCAAATGAAGGGATATGAACCAACTATAATAAAACCCACACTATCTTAAAAATCACAATTCAACGGCACGAACTTATTTTCGATCGATAATTGAATGATAACGTAGAAGTTTACATTAGTACGTATAAAAAGAATATAGTTTCGCGAGATAAGATCAAAATATAAGAATTAAAATTTTATTTACTGTCACTTAAATCAGTTGTGGTCGCATCATGGGCCACAGGATATCATTTTTTTTGCAGTTTTTTTCTAAAGATTCCGCAATGCTTTCGCTGCAAATGTTGCGAAAAAATTTTCCTTTGATTGTAAGTCTCGACTTTATTACTTGCGACCGATTCCGCCCAATTTGGAATTTGACCGGCAGTCATTGAGAGTTGAGGTTTTCTGCTTTCATGTTTCGGGATTCCGGCGGTATATAGATGGGCACAGAGGAGAACGGGCGAACTTATGAAAAGTGCTGTTAAGCAAATCGATCCAGAATGAGTATTTCCGATATAATGTAACCCAAACTGTTTACAAATAAAAATATTTTATTTGAAGATAACAATGAAAAATAGTCGATGTTTCTTGGCAAAAATCTTCTGTTAGATACGATATATAATAAAAGTTAAAAGTTAAATGATATACAATAAAAGTAAAATTGAACGCTTGCTTGTTGATAAGACAAGTTTTGTTTTGCTACGTGTTTGCATCCCGCACATATTTACATGATGCGTATACCAAACGGAAAGACATACCTAGCATATAAGCGCCCGTATTCCGGGAATAAGCGAAAAATCTAAACAAACTATTTAGCTAAATCTAATGGGATAGGTGTAGTCTGCCATCACAATATTTAATAATTCGAAAATATTTTACGAAAATATTTAAATTTACATGTATAATATAAATACCACCACGACCGGATTTTAACTACTACAACTTTTATGAGAGTTTTATTTAGGAATTCGTAACTTAACCCCATTCATAAAATGTGTTATGGCCGATGGCATGCGTGCTAGATTAGTAGAAACTTCTCGCTTGCTTGTCATTCTTTGCATGCAAATTCCAGATTACGTTCCTTCAAAAGCACGCTTTTTCTTAGAAAATACTTTATCTGCTCAAATACTTTTACCTATCAATTCAGGACTGGAAGTAGATTAAAATAAGGAGCAGAATCTTTGATTCAAATAATATTAATTAATCTTTATAAGAAAAATAATGACTATGGGGAAGATGATGATGACGATGCTCCACATACTTCCACACGATTGATTGTTTTACAACAGCATTGTATTGTTGCTATTGTAATAAAATTGAATATTTTCTTAAAAAAGAAAAAAATTATTTATTGTGATTTTTCTAATGACTTCCATAAAAGAACGGAATAAAAGAAATATTGCTGTAATTTCTTCAGTGCCACGTAAAAATTTTATATTATTTCGTTAAGTGACGGCAGTACGGTGGGGCATTATACCACCTAGCGTTCATGTACCTAAGCTGCCTAATATCCGGTTACTCTCACATTGATTTCCGCTTTGCTAAAGAGTTAAATCTTTTTTTTTATTCTCCCTATGTGAACAAAATGACTTTTAATCCCTTTTTTTAACTAGCGTTATCTTTTGCTTGTAGGTTCATTCTAATGGAAGTTTATAAATACGGCTAAAAGATGTTGACTCTAATTATAAAAGTCCCCACATATTTTAAAACAACAAGTGTATGTTTTTAACTTTAATTTTTATTATTCAAACTATTTAAAGCGTAATCAAGTATTTCTTTATCCACCGAAGTATGAGTGTATAATCATTTGGTCATATGGTTACCACACCCTGTATAAAACTTCAGAGACCCAACAATATAAGTATAAATGCATACACATATATATCAATATCTGATTCTAAATAGAATTAAAGATGTTCGTCTGCTCATCTGTGTGAAACGTGTAGTAAGCATTCTCTTATATGTTTCATATTTGACACAACCATCGGAAGTTCTTGCGGGCAGATCGATCTTGAAAGTGAAACCAATCGGATATAGTATAACGTAAACACCCCTGTTTGAAAAAATATCGGATTTTTTGTTTATTATTCATAACCTAAAACAAATACAAGAACGAAACTTCCATATATTTTATCGTAGCGGCCCTGTAGCATCTATAAACAAATGCAAAGACATCGTCGCCCGCACTCAACATTATACCGTATTGGAATTTTATTTTTTGCCAAAACGTTTGTATTACCCAAGGGGGAGCTTTAGAGACCAGAAAAAGTATATATAATCTTGATTAGTACCAAATTCCGCTAAGGCCGTCTTTCTGGCTGCCCACTTGTATTCCTGAATATTCCTGCATTCGTGCAATAAGGCGGCTGTGAGATAAATCTAAGGAGGACAAAGAGATATGGGAAGTGCAACTTAGAGTATGTGTGTTACGGCTTTACTGAGCTATAACTACGACAAACGTAAACCCCACCGCGCTTGGGATTTGAATCCACGAATGGTGACTTGCTACTCACGGTCCTTATCTGCTCGGCTACTTGTGCGGATGCCAATTGAAAATACCTAAAGAATTTAATATCTATCTAAAACGATTTGGCTAATCATATAGTTTACCTTAATATGCAGGTAATTATCTTCTGTTGATATTCTTTGAGTTCAGGATGCAGTTTGTAATAATACGGGCATCAAAAATAAAAAACTCGTTCTTTTGAATTTATTTTCATATCAGATTTGTTTTTTTTTTTTCTATTTTTGCAGTAGCTCAAGTTATTTTTCATTTTATTTTTAAATCTGCTTAAAAATAAATTAAAGTCTTATCAGTATATTATATCATAACTCTAGCAGAAAATTGCAATTGAATATTTGTACTTATATGTAACTAAATACATCACAGAAAATACACACGAAATTGTAAACTATGATGTATAAGAGTTGACCGAGTTTGCATACATTATTTGGCTTTGGAGTCATTTGCATCACATGGATCCCATACCAATTTATAAATATTTGATTATGCTAAAGTAAATACCCATACACGTGCATGATTTTTTTTTTCATTAGTTATAGGTATCGTTTGATAATTTACTTTTCAAGAAAAGTCCGTTTAATGCTGCACTTTAGTTTTGTTTGCTTTTATACCCGTCACCGAGAGATGGGGAGTATACTTATTATGTCATAACTTTTGCATCACCCAGAAGGAACCTTCAGAGGCGGTGTAATGTATAGATATTCTTGATCAGCATGAATTCTGAACTGATTAAACTGCGTCAGTCCGTCTGTGTGTCTGTGTGGTATGTGTTTTTGCCAATCTCCTGATCGCAAAAATGAAGATATCGTCTTCAAATTTGTTGGGAATTTTTGCACGAATGTTCGTGTTGGAAATGGGCCAAATGGGTCAGTGCGCGAGCCCATAGTGAGGTGTAAACTGAACGGAACTCCGATTTTCTAGGCAAAAATTTACGGAATTTGGCTCATTACTCACATACCATTAAAGATAGAAAACAGAAATTTTCGACTTTTACTTTAGGGGAAACTCTAGTATTTATGAGCAAGAATTGAAAAAATCGACCATGCCTACACAAAGTTATAAGATATATTATCCGTCTAAAAATGCGTTAATTCTAAAATAAATATGGTCGACACCACGATCTGGTGGATTCACGTTTTCTTATTAACACCAGCGCCATGCGTATCAAATAAAAATGCCTGGAATGTATAAAGCGACAAGCTAAATGTGTTAACTATAAATTAATTATGGTGAACGGCACGACGTGGCAGATTAATTTTTCTTAACAATTCCTTTTTAATGGTAGTGGTAATACAAGATTCGGCCGCAGTTGAATATGACTTTCTTACATGTTTTTTTTATTTATAGATTAAGTGACCTATACTTGCTTGCTTAGTTAGTGGTTACTTGTTTTTCATAAAAACTAACCACATTTTCTATAAACGTTTATGCGTATGTACAAGCTCTTGTTCTTTTTCTTTTTTTCTAAAGATTAATATAATTTGTTGAAGGAGGATTTAACTTAGTATATGGTGACTATACAAAAATCTTGTGGACAATCTATTTGGTTCTCTAGTGTTACGAAAAAGATTCTTAATCCGACTTTAAAATATATAAGTGTACAAATAGCCGAGTATAGTAAATAGAAACATATACTTTATAACATGAGACTAAATTTCGTTGGACGCCATTTTTGTAGCGGCCAACGTCTATGTAAAACTTAACAAAAAAACGAGAAAACCGAAAGAGAAAAAAAAACTATTTGAAAAATTAGAGCTGTTCGGCCCCCACGTTGGGCACCATTTTGTAACATGAGACTAAATTTCGTGAAAATAAAAAAAAAAAAAAATATATATATATATACATATAAAAATATTGTCGGTCTGGTCCTTGGTCCGTATGTCAGTTATTCGTCCGGCCGTAACTGTCCCTGGCCATAACCCGTTCCACGCACTCGCACCACTCCATCCCCTGCCTGAAACGCCTTCACTTAGCCTATCATCATATTTCCTCCTTTTTTTTTTTTTTTTTTTTTTTTTTTTTCTTTCTTCTTTCTTACCTTATCTTATCACCTAATTTAGTGTAAACGTGCCAAAGCCTTCTCCCAAGCGAGTAGACAATTTTCCAAGCTATCCTCCTTACCAGCAATTGTTTTTAACTTGTCAAGGCGTCATTCCACACATTTACTAAGATCTTGCCATAAACGATTCACACTGTGCTTCATCCTGTTCGATTAGCTGGCGGTTGCGAGAATCAGCTTCTCGTATCAAAGCCTGAGCTTGGTTTTCTTTGATTTTTATTTTCTTTTTTGTACCAAAACTTCTGTTTTATAGTTTATGCCGTAGTCTTGATTTAACCAATGGTTTTCTTACTGTTTCTTTATTCGTTTTTATATGTATATTTTTTTTCCGAAATTGTTCTTCCTATTTGCTGTTGCAGATTTGCAACACTTTAGATTTCCTTTTTTTTTTTTTCTTGTGTTCAGCCTCCTTTTTTTTTACATTTCTGTTCTACTGTTTATCATCGCTGTAGCAAAATAAGATTCTTCTAGTTTTTCTTTTGCTTATTTACAACAGGTTTAGTGGCTTTATTTTTCTCAATTTGGATTTACATAAGATTTCTTTCATATTTTTTTTCAAAACATTTTTTTTTTCTTCCTTAAAAACTATATTTCAGTATTTCTTCTTTGACATTTACAATTTTTATATCAAGGAAACTTTTAGAACATCACCTTATTCAAAGATCATTGAAGCCGGATTTCTTTTTTATAAATTTAGTGTTTACTTATTTATTGCATCGGCTTAAACAAACTTTCACAACGCTTCACAAGAACAATCAATGTTATTTCCTTATTTAATTTTTATATCCTTCTTTTCACACAGCTCAATCAATGTTATTTCTTTGGTCGCAGAACTTTTTATGAATCACAGACAAAACAAAAACTCACCACCAAAACTCTGCATCGCATGATTTTTGCCATTTTTTTGCTCTCTTTGCTTAGCTAACGGCTAGCCGCTATTTGCAAAGAACCGCAAAATCATGCGATATCCCATAACGGCATGCCGTTATCGAGACATTTTTGGTGGAAACAGACTGACAGACCTTAATAACCTTAATTTGTTCGCGGACGTTACAACTTCTAGGAGAGCACTCATCTTATATTTAGAAATCATTTAGATTTTCATTTGTGCTATGACAGCAAAACGCATCTTTTAGGCAGAAAGATTATAGAAGAAGAATACAAACTACAAGTTTCTAATCGTTCGTGGAATTAAAGACACTGCGTATCTAGAAAGATGAGGGAAGAGATTATTGAAGTCCTCTTGTTGGTAAAGGATAAAATGAGTAATATGACTTGCCTCGAAAATTTACCTGCGAAAAAATTCCCCATAGCCAAGTAGCCAAAAATAAGAGACTGTGGACTGAGGTCTGCTTACCTGGGTCCAATCATCAGTGTCACACTTTAATTATGATTGGGATGTAGTCGTACCTATAGCGAGAGATCACTCGGCAAAGGCACTAACTTACTGACCGTGCATACATATCTGCGGTCCTGCCTAATCCTCTCTCGCCATTTCTTTCCGACCATCGTCGTGTTGCATATAACAGGCGAAACCCCCTGAGTAAAAGCTTTTGCAAAAGAAAAAGATTAAAAGCCCGTCGAATTTAAACACATAACCAACTGCCGTCTCTGTTCCAACGTAAGTTTTTATTCTCCGCATTACATAAAATATTCTTTACTAGCTTTCAAAGTTCTTTTGCCAATCGCGGGACTTGTACAAGTAAAAAGCTTTACATTATAAATAGTGAAGCATATGCCCTCGTGTTTTTTGTTTTATGGAGCTTACGCTTCGTCTTGCTTCTTGTCTTGTTTTACGTTAGTCTAATGACACTTTCTGGAAAGCTTCTACCCTATTTCAACTTTTAGAGAGATTTCAGCGATCTTTCTTTGCATTATAGACAGTTATTGATATATCCAAAATGCCTGTCCTGGTACATATCTCTTGTTATTTGCTAACAGTCACATCCGTAAATTGTTTTATAAAATTTAATAAACATTGATTTTCTGTTTTAAAACATTTTTGCACAAGTTATGGTAAACTGTAGAATAAGTTATGATAAACTGTAGAATAAGAAATAAAACAAATGGCCACGGCCGACATGATAAACGATAAGATATCAACAAACAATAACTACTGAGTGAATAAGTTAGTAATGGTTTTAATACTATAACGGAGTTTTGAAACATAGCAAATGGTACGAGTTGTTAGAAGGTCGCTTTTAAAACTTTTCCTTTTATTCAAGAATTAATAAATTGTTTGATTGAATTATAAAATGAGGGAAACATAGAAAGTAAATGTATGTATGTGTTGTGGCGTATATTTCTAGCAAATATATTTAGTAAATTTGAAAATTGATAAAAACGCTCTTATACTGTATATTCTTGTGCAAATAAGTCCAAGCACATCTGGCTTTTAGAAATCATACGAATACATCAGGAAGTTTTCATGTGAACTCCATGTGGTCACATGGAATATTTTACCAAACTACAAGTGCATAACGACATTATAAATATTTAATTGCAAATTCCTCTTTGCTTATGAATTCAATAATAAAATAAAATGCTTGGAGTCAGCACAAGCTGAACGAATCTTATTTAATATGGACAGAAAATCAAAGTTGCGGGATATCATATACATACATTATCACGTATTATTATATTATGATTTTTCAATAAGTTTTGAAAATAAAAAATATAAATCTTGCAAGGTGATAGCTCGTATGTGGTCGCATGTAATCTAAAGCTGACAACTTATGCAACCAACGCTGATAGCATAGGGCAAAAAACGGACTAACAACGGCAGGGTGAAACCGCGCCTTTTATACTTACCCTACGCTACGACATCTGTATTGGCACATATGGTATTTTAATATGTTTATAAGACGGTTGAAGCACTGCATCTCATTGTTTCGTACCATGAACGTTTGTTCAGTTGGATATATAGACGAAGAGAACTGCCAACAACCGATTAAATTCAATGTCTGAGACAATTGTTCGTCCAAACTTTTCGCTAATGTTCCATATGAAATTTTCGATATTATACAAAAATACATTTTTCTACTGGTTTTCAATGAACTGCGTATCGGTATACTTCTCTTAGTTTCACTGCATGGAAGCGATTAGCGGTGCGGAGTCACTTCCACTAATATATCCACATTTTTTATTTACTTAACTTATTGAAGTATTTCCTCTCAACATTTATAGTTGAGTTAAATTTGTCTGGAAGTTTGCAACAACCAGAAAGACTTGGAAGAATTTTTTATTATCAAGATAGTTCCAAAATCATTTTCTGAATTCAACCATCCTCGAATGTCTGCTTATGCATCAACTTTTGTGTTAAACTTACAGGTCGCAATTTTCGCGATATATTGATGACATTTGGTGCACTGGCGATATTTGGTAACTGACTGTTAATTGACAACAATAAACGCTAGCGAAAATGGATTGGATTAGATCATAGTAACGACCCACGAAGAATGAAATAAATTAGAAACTTTTAATATTTCTCGACTAAAATCGGTGAAAAGTCACATAAAGTAAAAACATTGGTACTAAATGAATGGGGAAAATTTTGACAGGATGAGAGCATTTGATCGAATACGCGGAAGTCCCTCTTCTTCTTCCCCATTTATAATCTCTATGGACTATGAGCTTGCCCACACATGAATGTGTTGTGTCAACCTCTCAAAAGATGGTAACGGATGGAATTTCTCTTTCAAGGTTTTAGTCCTCCTTCAAATGAAGTCTATCACACAAGATACAAATAAATCCGTAGATTGGCCGTCTAACAAATGTTTAAAAAGATTAACACCTTATCAATCGGTGAATCACTTTATAATAATTTGCAAACTGCTATTATCTGATGCAACGCTAATTGTAATTAAATTTTCATAACGTTTTTAACAAATTAATATGTTTTCTTAGATTCTCCTTTTCCAGATTCTTTTTCGTGCTTTCAAAAAGTTAATTCGCGTAAATTTTATGTCTTATATTGATTATCAAGTTTAATATGAAGAAACTCCCCTCTCTGCTATAATATCGTACGTGTACAACACACAAAAGCATTTCCTTTAAACCAAAAAGAAAACTCTCTGGTATACACTTATGTATACACGTAAAAAACCGTCGGTACAGTGCTAAAAGTGTAAGAGTTCCTCGTTGAAGGTCATATCGAAAAGCAGATAGTTTGCGTATGTTTACATTCCCATTATGTCGTGCACTTGCCAGAATATAATCGGAATGAAAACATTTCGGTAGTAATTGCCGTGTTGTGTTTTTACCACACATTGGACATATATTTTCAAATACAAAACAGATGCAGCGCGCATAATTTGTATATAAACCTTATCATCGCATAGATTGAAATCAATTCAGCCACGATTGTCCGTCCAAATTTCTAATGGCTTAACATGTTTAAAAAAACCAAACTTGGTATTAACCTTTTTTCAATCATCAAAAAATTATAAATTCATTTAAAAAAATTATCTAAATGACTTAATAGGTCAAAGTAGGCCCAATATTTATGAGATCTAATCATTTACTTTTTTCTGGGGAATTAAGAAAATGGTAAAGGCTTCGTTCTAGATTTCTGACTTACAGTCTTAGAAGTTTCTATAACAAAATCCAGATCAATCGATTTATAGTTAGATTAAAAGGTAATAATTTTTCCTTCCCCTAGATGATGACCTTAAAAACAAGAACATTAACTGAGGACTTCGATTTTTTCTTTCATAACATTGCTGTACCATATACAACAAACAGTTAGAACAGAAAATGTAAGTAGAGTCGAATATGTAAATATGATGTTTAAGGGACACAAAGTCTGTTGAAGTGTTGCGATATTGTATAAAAATTCGCTCTAAACACAATGTGTATATATGCAATATTTCGTAGCTACGTTCTCCTTTATGATAAATATTGGATCATAGGATCTTCACAACTTTGTAAATAGATATTGTTCGAAGATATATGTTAGCTTGAATATTAAAAATTCCACCAAATCTGAATGTAATCACTGTCTTCCCAGGCAGTTTGTTGCAGAGCGTTCATAAATTGTTGTGCGAAATGCGAATGTCACTATCTGTAAAGGCTGCATATTTAAATAAAGTTGATAAATGTGTAACCCCTACGCACAGATAAGAGTAAATGTAGGTAAAAGAGGGAAAGATCATATAGGCCTAGTTCATAACATATGTACTGGTATTGGGGAAGATAAGAGGCACACTTACCTTTCTATGTCATGGAGTTCTTTGAGCTTGTGTTTGCAAAGTTGATGACATTTGATGACAAAGAAATGAAGTTATGGGCACGAAAATTTTCGAGTTGTCCTCGGCTCTGACATTTAGTAACATTTGATGGACTTTACATAAAGCAGGGTCGTACGTTGATTTCTTCATTTTGAAATTCTCTTAATCCCATTCACAAAAGCACGTCTTTTATACGTTAAAACATTTTATTGCCCTGATTGATATAAAATATGGTGGTAGTTCAGCCTTCAATTCAAAAACGTAGATAAATTTTTTATTTTTTTACTTTTTTCATTTTCATGTTCCACAGAAATGTTTTAACGATAAGAAACAGAATTTTAGTACTTTATGATAAAAATAGGTTGAGAATAATAAAATCTTTGACAAGAAAAGCAATTTCATTGAACGTGGACTATGTCAGTTCAGAGCCTCTCCCCATAAAAGGGCTGCCATAAAGTTAATGAAGGATTGCATTAGACGAAGTTGTGTGCGATATGTAAAGGTCTGTCTCGTCCAAAAATAACGTTTTAAAAAGTAAGGTTTATGGGAAACAAGTAGTAACGACTTATATGTAAAATAATGTAGTACATGGTACTTGGGAAAATTGCATTTTATGTAATAAAACAATAAACATCAATCCCTTACTCTTCTCCTACACTGATTTTTACGGCAAAGTTTAACATTGTAAATAAAAACTTAAACTATACAAGATTGGATGTAAATTGTATAAATGTTTTGCCATCTTTCTTTTCTTTTCTGAAGTCTTAATGAATTTCACGCAAAACACAAAGTGCTTACTTACACTTTGTGTAAGCAAATCAAAGCAATCTTGATTGGTGGAAAGGTGTTGTAGCTAGTGAATAATTTGGAAGTAATTAAAATAATTTTGAGTAACTTATTCGTAATTTGGAAGGCATTTACCCTTCTTCTATTTCCCTTACATCCAAAGCTTTATAATTTTTTTTTTGCATATTGTTTGTTTGTTTGTTTTCTTGCCGGTTTGTTGTCGGTTTGTTTTAAAATCTATATAACTCATTCTTGTTCACTTATTGGCAACAGGCATCAATAAAAGCTAAAAACAAAATAATATTCGACTTTGACGAAATCGTTTGCATTTCGCGCCTTCAAGCTCAAAAAAAGGGCAATAAAGTGAAATTTTCGTATTCTATAAGATTGACTGAATGCCGTGGACTCTCTTCGTCTTTTTCGTCGAGCAATAAGCAAAAAAACACAGCCTTTTTCTCTTTTGAAAACAGAGGTATTTTTAACTTAGGGTATTCTCTTATGACATGTCTTTTAATCGATTTAGCCTACCACTATTTTATCAGCTTGCCTGCAGGAATTTCCACTGATTCCACAAACTTAACATCTTAACCTTATGAGGAAATCTTTCCCATGCCCATCTATATAGACGAGGATACGGATCAATCGACATGCTTTGGTGGCTTGAAAATTTAATACTAATTAACTTGCTTTACATACTTTATAGAGTCTCTGAAGCGTCTTTTGGAGCGTTGCATCCATTTTGAAATTGTACCCGAATCTTTGATGGCAAGTAAGAAAAAAAGAAAAAATGTATGCGCTTTGAGTTTCTGTTAATTCTCACAAACTGTTCTTAAACAATGACAGATGTACTGGAAGGAAGCGCAACGCGCGTATGTCAACGGTGGTAAAGTTCTCCATAACCTAATAGACATCAAAGCCGTCCCTAAATCGGAAGTAGCGTTAAGAAGATGCTGCGATATCGTTTCGGTGCTGAAGGATTGCAAAGAACTTAATGCTATCAAAAGTTAACGAAATTGTTGAGTTTCGGGCTGTGTTTTCCATGTTTGCTGCGGAAAAGTGCGAGTGGGTTTAAAACTTGATTTGCGTTTCTAAATGGCCGCTATTGAAACTTTACAGGAAACTTTTGATACCTATTTATTTAATATATTTAATGGGGTATCATTCAGGGGAAGCGTGTTATTGCTATGCCAAAAGATACTGATTTGACCCCAGTAATTCATGGGGAACTTACTTTTGTGTTCTTTGGAACAAACAGATACCATAAATAGAATACATATCTGCACACGAATTTAATAATCGTTATGAATACAAACTTTTCACATTTAAATTTTATACTTTAATAATTAATTAGAAAATAATTTAACAATTATTTAATTAAAAAGTATCTCGCAATGCAAACAATACTAATAAAAAAATCGCTGTGTAAACATCAAAATGCTGGTGAAAAGACGCTGAACATTTCTTTGGAGTACACAGAGAAAGCTTTCGTGATTTTTTCAAAACATTTGAAAAAAACTTTGTGAAAAAAAAATGTCACCACAAAAAGTTTCATAGTTTTTTTTCCCATAGCAAATGTTTCACTTGACAGCTCTGACATTCAAGGGTTAATGCTTACAATTGCATTGAACTTAAATTAAAATGATTTTAATGAAATGAAAAAATTTATGAAAATTTATTTTTGCTTCTGATTTCCTTTTTGTTTATATCATGTACTAAGAGGAGTTGAATTTTAATGGGAAATTTCTACTCACGTAGAACAGCATCCAGGCTGCCACTCGGATAATGCATTATACAATCAGTGTGAAATTAGGAAGAAGGTCGACCATGAAAACGTCGTACGTTTTTTAGATCCGGGATTGGAAAATATTGTTTATTGTACGTGTCAGTTAAAAATAGGGAGATTGACGTTTCTGCAGAACAAACACGCTTTCGTCAAAGTCGTATGATGAACAAGATGTGTGATCGATCAATCCTGCATTAAAGGGAAGGGGTGAAAGAAAAAATATTAAGCACATCATGAAGGAACTTATAGCATAGGAAAAGTAGAAGGAAACAGTAACTAAGTGTTGGGTTAGTTAGAAAGTAACTTCACAGTTTTGTTATCGTCATCAACGTCGGAATATGCCAAAAATGTTGCTTCCGACGTTCGATACTTTATAAGAGACCAAACAAAAACTATTCGTACTCACAAGCTCCTAAATATATTAGCACCGCTCCCGCGATATTGTTGGGTTGGCGGAAAAGTTCTATCGTATTTTAAATAAAATTTAAAGACATTTGATGTGTTCGCCAACAGTGGAATGGTGGATGCCGAGTTCCTTTGCAACTGCAACTTGATTAGAGCAAAATGGGCATGTCATTATCGCCCAGATCGACGATATGCTATGAGACTGAAATATCCTAAACGAAATTTGCCAAATCACCCTTGACAAATCCGAATATTTACAACTTCACTTCCCAACGTGTCACATCTGTTTTTACAAGCAAACCGAGGTGTTGCCTACTTCCTGGAACTCACACCAAAATGCAATGTCTTAAATGTACTTTACCCACTCTGAACTTTGCACCTTACTCATGAAGAAACTTGAAAGTAGTCCTCTTATACGCCACACGAGAGGCGACCTAAATAATAAGATACCACATGACCTGACAAACAAAATTACATGTGGGTAGTAAAATCCACCTAAACATGTGTCACTTAAATTTCTCCCTATTTTCTGAACCAAAAAGAGAATTGTATTTTAAGGAATCCACAACAGTATTTAAGACTGCAGATGTATGGGGAAAATTGCAGCTTAGGATCATATGCAAACAAGCGTTCTATCGATGTATTTCGAACAACAAACGAAAGATGTATAAGATCAGAGAAGATCTCGTTGAGAGCGATATAATTCATTTTTTAGAAAAACAACAACTTTTGCTCCTTTTTAACGATGGCATTCCAGTTCCGTTGATTTATTTCGAAAAAGGCCTATTTCGAAGGGGATGAAATATATGCTTGACATAATGCATTTTTGAGAAAAACAAAAATGTTTTGTTACTTTCTGATAGCTGCACTCTTCTTTTCTATGTAATTTTTGTATATATATTTTATACCAACTTAAAATATTTCATTTTCCATTGTTACATTTTAGTTGATTTTATCGTACCCTTTACCACACGCTGTACAGGGGAATATAAGGTTTGTGCAGATGTACGCAACACCCAAAAGTACTTTTATTATATTGATCTACTCAAAATCACTTACTGATCTGTGGCTGGTAATCGTGGCTGTCCGTCTTGGTTCTTGTGTTCAACCTAAAGTGCACAATTTTTGAGATATTTTGATGAAAACACTAATATGTTTTGACTCAAGAACGAATACTATTGAAAATGATTCGGATCGGACCACTTATACGAGCACTTCACGTATAAGACTTCGATTTCAAAAGTCGTTATATGAATACGTGTAGGGCGATGTAAGGTATCTAATAGTGGGTCATGGTCCAGCCTAGAGTTTTTATTTGTTTTAAACCAGATTTTCTTCATAAACAAGAGAATGTTCAGAGGACGATGTGCCTTTAAGATAGTAGATAAATTTGCTCCTCTATACGCAAGCTCTCTCGTTCACTCTTTCTTTTAAACTATTATTAAGAGGGAGACATTAGCAGACAACCTCTAATGAGATTACAACCATTTCAGCATTGAGTTCTTTTGCAACATTTACAAAGTGTAGCAAGATCTACGAACTAACAACAAGGATATAAAGGGAAAGTTTAAAGAAAGTTTTTTAAAATGAATTCTTAAAGAAATCAATAAATTTTATAATAAACCGCTAGTTGCTCCACTTAAACGTCTGTTGAGGCAAAGAGTTCATTGTTTTTATTAATAACAATAGGTGTCTGCGGGCACGTGTGTGTGCGGTTTGGTAAAAGCTAGAAACAATAAACTCCATGCTTGTTTTGCTTTCCGTACAAACGATGGTTTCGTAGTTTCTGTACTTGTATGTGTACATGTATGTGGTGTGCACAGGCGTTGGAGGATTGCAATATTAATATTTGCAAACGTGTTCGTATAGCTTAAGTTTACAAACGTTCTAAATTGTTGCTTCAAGCAAATAATTACAACAATAGTCGTTAAATCAGTTGAAAATTTAACTAAATCTGGTTCGAGGATATGTTAGCATTATGTACACATACGGCATGTGTTGCATGATTATTTATGCTGTGCTAATTATTATCAAAACTTGCTTGCTTTCGAGTGCGAATATGCAAATTTGTTACTAAACAAAACCGAACTGCATACAAACTTGCAGTTTCTAAATCTATTCCCAACCAAAAGCTACGCAGATATTAGTTACATGTATGTATGTATGTATGTCTATGTTATACTGTAACCAAAGGTCATGGAAAACCAAAGACAAACCATACAATCCCTGCTTTTACTAGTTAAAGGAAGAATTACTAATAACACAATCAGATGTGGATATGAAGTGAATCATTTTCTGTTTTTATGCTCTCCACCTACAACTACAAGAACTTGCGACAGACATTTATTATACCTATGCTTGTCTGCTTGTATATTCCTGTATACTTGTGTTCAACTTATATGTCGCACCTTTCCATATATTGTAAAGAAATTTTGTACACCGACGTGTTTTGGCCCAAGGGCAAATGCTCTAGCAAATTATGCAGGTCGGACAACTTTTTCGACCACTTTCCATGTAAGGTTTTATTTTGAAAGGTCGTCACATGAATAATTGTATTAAACAAAGTGGTGTACGGTGTTAATGGCAGGCCGTGGTCAACCACAATCCTTTTATTTCTTATTATATATATTACTTGCTATCAACTCGAACATCTGTGGATTGACAGACCGCAGGCATAGCGGTAGTAAATAGCTGTTCGAAAATTGAACATTTGGAGATAAGATTGCACGCAAAATTTTAAAGCAAACATTTATGATTCACATAACCGTAATTATAATAATCGTTCGTCGTCCGCATCAAGTCAGTCGGTGGACAGAGTCTCATAGGGACAATAGTTTCTATATTGGTATAAATAGGAAGTATATATTTCTTCGTGTTTGCGTTTATTTTATTTATCTATTTATCCACATATATACACATAACTGACCCAGACTATACATTCAACTGAACTAAATAGCACTTAAGTTTAAGTGACGTTGTGAACTGTGACGTTGTACTTGAAAATTAAGGTAAAAGCAAGGAATCTTAGGATTCTACCATTTGCAAATAAATAGAAAAGAGAAGAAATATTATATGAGCTATGAAGTTGTACTTGACGTATGCGAGTATAAAATCGAAGAGTCAATCATCTTTCTGTTTGTATTAATGTAGATATGTGTGATATAGAATGGAGAATGTATAATATTTCTGGCATAGATGCGCAATTGTGCTATGTGGGGTATCTACAAAAAAAATTTTTTCTAAAAAAGAGACCTTTAGAATTTATGGAGAAATAATAGAAATACGGAAAGATGTCTTTAAAAGCATACAAAATATGCATACATTTTGGGCTGAAATTCAAGCTGTGATGTGTGCACACGGAACCGGGATTTCCTAATAGATGGCTTTAGTTGTAAAGGACATACACAGGACACACAGACATTTTTTAATAATTTGTTTATCGCTTAGAGATCTGCCAAAAACAACCAACCGTAATTTCAACATATACCACAGCAGAAAATTTTTGTTTCTTATCGGGTTTTACGCCAAATAAAAATCATTTTTTTATTTTGCCAAAAGGAACTTCAAATGTGATTATAATCTATTAGTAAACACCAGTGCGATTGATCCGCAATTTTCCTTCCCTTTGCTAGTGGTGGTGGATTGATAGTGGTAAAGCGTGCAAGAGATTTCGGGTTCCTAGCGCCGCAATTCGTGAAGACTTCCCTCCCACCAAGATCGGAAGAGCG